>JACXGJ010000175.1:0-128412 GCA_016801105.1 Esox niger
GGTAAGGAGAAGCGATGGAGGGCTAAGGAGGAGTGCTACAGAGGTAAGGAGAAGCGATGGAGGGCTAAGGAGGAGTGCTACAGAGGTAAGGAGAAGCGATGTAGGGCTAAGGAGGAGTGCTACAGAGGTAAGGAGAAGCGATGGAGGGCAAAGGAGGAGTGCTACAGAGGTAAGGAGAAGTGATGGAGGGCTAAGGAGGAGTGCCACAAGAGGTAAGGAGAAGTGATGGAGGGCAAAGGAGGAGTGCTACAGAGGTAAGGAGAAGTGATGGAGGGCTAAGGAGGAGTGCTACAAGAGGTAAGGAGAAGTTTGTTGCTCGATTTCCATGGTACATTTTGCTCTCATCTTGCCTACTCCCCTTTTGCTAGTGATCAACCAGAAAAGACCCAAACAATTTAGGGAATAGCCTTGGCTATTATGTCACCACGTCGTCTTCAAAAGAAAGACAGGATCAGGATTAACCCGAAGAACAGCTGTAAATGATCACTTTGAAGATGCGTCTCCTGGTTTCACTAGGAAGCCGGTGGGCCTGCGAGGCCATGTCAATCAGCCAGACATGAGGGATGAAGTGAATGGACCCGGGTCACAGCCACAGGAAGGACTCTGGACACTGCCTCTGGTCAACCCAGCATGGTTGGAAGCTCACTGATTTACAAGCTATGTCTCTGGCCTGACCTTTCTTCTCCGCCATCCATCTGCAACGCAGTCCAACAAGAGCCCAATACGCCTGTCTCCCGGAGGCCAAGGAGATGGATAGAGTGAGAGACCTGAGAGAGGGCTGGATGGGAAGATCAGATGGGAGAAGGGGCAGAGGGTTTGCGGGTAGAGACCCGGGACCAGTGGAAAGGTCCAGAGCAGGGTAAAGGACAGTGATAAACAGAAGCACATAAAAAGAACATGGCACTGTAACTCTTGTAACACTTTTCTGTTGCTCACTATACTCAGCACCCTGCATGTCAAGACCACAGAAGCATCTGATTTAAATATAGCAACCTAAATTATGACCCTACTCATGTCCAATTGTTTACAGTGATACCGGAGAACCCATGATGTAAAACACAAAACATGGGGGGCACTTGCCATGGCAGAGCATGGGCTATCATCAACTAAAACAATACCAAACTTGATCATTTAATCCCAAGTACAATATACAGTACAAACCTTTCTTTATAATCCTAAATACAATCACTTTCTTAATAACCCTACCGTATAAAGCATAGCTTCCTCAGCAATATGTGTTTCACAGTTACCTTAAGATGGTGTGTATGGATACCTGTACAAAGTAATGAAGCTGAACAAGAAGAGGTCTCATCCTTTCAATCCCCAGGGCCAGCCCAAATCATCTTCAAAAGCTGCGTAATCACCTCGCTCCCCATGCCCAATGCATTAGCATAGTAATGGGCTTTAAATTGACACTTATTTTCTACTCCTAACTGGCAAAAGGTGTTTTTCCAGTGCAGGTTTGCACTGGTAATAGACCATAAAATCATAGTTCTTTGTCACAGTTTGCTGCCATGAATAGTGCATGTTCAATAGCTAATACTGGCCAGGAACCAAGAACAAGAAGGGTAGGTGGTTTTACAAATAGCAAAACCCAATGATTGGTCAAAGAGTAATACATTTTGTGCTTCCCGTACTTCTCTGCACTGCTGCCATTTTAAAAGTAGAAGGTAGCTAGATTTGGACTTATAAGGATTGCCTTAACAGATAGCACCACAGCAAAACATTTACACAATTTTATAGACCATGCTGTAACAACAGAAATGGATCAATCTGGAAACACAGCATTATTCAACACCATCTAGACTGCAGTTGACGTTATGCTCTGGGACAGGCCATGTGGATGGCTAATTGGACTCGGAGGACAAAGACATCAACAGCAAAAATTAAATCCAAACATTGATGATCTGTACGGTAATGCATTGTTTTTACTTGCAGCTGAAACACAAATAACAACCCATGAGGCTAGTTTGTGCGGGTTCTGGTACAGTACTTTAGGAACTGGTTCTGCTGGTGGAAAACATAATGGCCCAGCAGTGCCTTTTCCATCAAAACTTCAACATGAGCTCTCCTACACTCCTATATATAATATATATAGTACACTGAGAAAGGATGACAAGCTAACCCCCATGAAATCTAGAGAAAAGAGACTTAAAAGAAAAAAGTGTATATGTGTATAGTTGTGTACAGAACATGTGCTGGCCTCACCAAGCTAATCCATAGCTCAGAAGTCAGAGAAGCTGACTCTGCATCCAAAGGCAGTGAGGTTGAAGCTATATTGAGGTTTTTTATTCAAATCTGCATACTCATTCCAAACAACCATGCAGTTTGCTTCTAAACAACTCTGTATTACTCCAGGGGACGCCTATCCCAGAGTTCTGACTGAGATCAAAATGTGAGGCTGATCAGGAGAATTAGCATTCTGACTGAACGCAGTGTTTTGATTTGTGTTATACAATGCTATTGAGAACCCTTCTGTAATGCAGCACATTGTGGCAACATCTGGGTGAATGATGCGTCATACTGTTGAGAGGTGGCATTTTCAAAATGACTTTGAAACAAGCATTAACACATGTGCTTGAAACGTTTGTGTATGGAAAATCTGCTTGACGTGCCAAGCTGCAGTGTAGCCCAGTGGTCACTTCAACTCTGTACTTAATACACACACCATGAAACTGATTGAAATACATTGTTAGGCTGAAACAAATAACAGATGTTGGATAACCTCTGGATTCCAATTTGGAATATTTAACAACTGTCAAACTGTTGTGGTCCACGAGCTGTGGAATTAAGACCACACTAAAAACAACTAAATGTATAATCACTGATTTACTGTGTAGAGTATGAATTCATTCAACACTCACTCGGGCAAAACTTCATGTTTGTGAGTGACTGAATGCAACAACCATGTCTCTATCCCTTGCAAACCCAATCATGGGTGGGAATCATTCACACTGATTTAAAATAGCAAGCTGAGATATTTGCAAAACAGACTTGATCAACACTAGAAAAAAAATGAATTCATTGACGGTGTGAATTATTACCTTTAAGGTTTTAGGTCGGGTCAGTGATGTATTGCATGCAAGTTAGACTGCCGATGTTCACCACGTCCAAAATGTATAGGAAAACATAGCATAGTTTCTGGACATCACCATATTTTACAATATTACTGTAGTAATAATAGTGAGTCACATTCTGGGCTGAGGAGGTATTATTCTTATTACTGCTGGTCTGGCTGAAATGAACACAGTATTTCCATAACAAAATGATCTCTAAGTACTGGAATGCTAAGTTATTCCTCCAGACAGCCAGCAGATAGTCATTTTTACATATTTGGGAATTATTAATTTATTACACTCTACACATAATCCTCTGTTTTTAGTATTTTTCTTTTTTTTTTTTTCTTTTTTTTCCACACACTAAACAAGAGGTGAAACAAGATTAAACTTGTTGTATTGTCCAATCAATATCCCAATGTATTATCCACATCGGTTTATATGTCAAAATGTATCAACTTCTATTGCAGTAATATCTTCTTTTACATTTTTGTCTTATGCTGGCTTTTCAGGACCACTAGATGCTATGGGCACAGGGTGACAGTTTGATTTGACTGATTGATTGATACAGGCATGCTGCATGATACAATTAATCAACTAACTTAAGATCATGCTCTGCAGCCTGTGTAAAAATGCTGAGTATGCACAGCATGATTTTGAATCAAGATGGCAAAAGGAGAGGATTTAAGTGACTTCGAAAGAGGACTCATTATTGGGTCTTTGTCACCTGCCTTTATACAGGCAACCTTCAAGAAATTTGATATTTTGGCATCTTGGACTCAAACAGAAGAGAACCCAGGTAGTGCTGTTGTCCACTACAGGGGAAGCTTAATGAAATATCTATTGTGTGGGTGTGCCAATACATTTGAATCCCATGTTTTGTAAAAAAAAAAAAAATCATTCAACACAATAAAATATTTTGTGTTTTTGAAAGGATGGTGTTGTAATGAACGTATACATTTGCCCATTATATTTGAGGCCATATGATAACACATAAGTCGTGTGTTTTATGTTTTGCATTAGCTTTTGCTCAATTTAAAGATATATAAACCGCTGTGAATTGCAAACCTGGTATTAAGAGTGCTCTGCTTCTTCTCACACCCCCCAATCAGTCCAGCTCACTGTTACTGAAACTGTTAGTATGGGCCATCTCCTCTGTCAACTAATGGGGATGTGACATTTTTACAACACATGCTCTGCAAATGAGAGCTGCAGAGAGCAGAGCAAGGGCTTTGGATAGTTTCTATTACAAGCCACCGCTGATTATTGTTCAACCATTTTATATTCTTAATAACTCTTTCAGGGCCTCTCTCTGTCTGCCCCTTCCAAGCTAATATAGGTGAGGCATAGCAGACCTCTAATTAAAGGCCGTTCCCACTCAATGAGGCATCCTGGGTGATTGCTTCTCTTGAGAGAAAGATCTGGAGATGGCTCTTTAAATAATTTAAACAATATGTAACATATATTTTGGCATACTGCTGCCTGATACAGTAACAGAAAACCTGATGTCTGCTGTTCTTAGCCAAGGTTACTGAAGTTATGGCAGAGGAGGCTTTAAGTGTGTGCTCGTTACCACTCAATGCACCTGAGGGCTTACATCCTCTTTCAAGCCTGGAGACACTGTACTGTCCGAGTAGAATACAGTAAATACAATGATACATTCACAATGATATGTTAAACAATAATACAAAGTAACAGAATTGTGCCTTTGACATACAGTATATCTATTGATTTTGGTTGTTGACTGTTCTTTAATCCATCTAAGTGATCCTACACAGCTACAAATACGATGAGGTTGCAAAGTGTTTTGGCATCTTAATCTTGCTGAAAGAAAACCTTTCTGTCAGGCAGAGATGACAATTTCTTGTAAGACTTCTTCTCATGGTCTGTCAGTGTGTGACTGCGCCAGAAGCACAGGAAGCACTTGGCTGATTTCCTTCTGTCTCACAAAGATGTGACCTTTAGGTACAGTTCATCAAATACAAAATGTTCCGGCTTCAACTTGCCCAGTTCCTTCAGATTTGTTCATGGCATTTCCTCCATCTCACAAGATGACACATAAGCATAGCCAGTTGAGACAGGAAAACCAGAGTGGTCATTGATCAGCAACATACCAGCGGAAGGAATCCCTCATATCAAAATATAAGATTTCAGTCTGACTATAATTGTCAGGTTACTCATTTGGGTCTGATATGCACTGGTCTAACCAATGAACCCACCCAGCACCCCTACCTCCACCTGTTGGGTTAGGTGTTTCCTTTAGTGGGGGATCGGTTCTGCACACAGTACATTGCAAATTGCCGATGTGGGTTGCTGTTAACGAAATGATGGTGTTGATATTGTAGTTATTAGTAATAATAGTCTAACGCCAAGAGTAAACGTATAGTTGCGCATGTTCTCCGATAAATGCAAATGTCATGTTAAACAACATTTCAACAAAAATCTGACATTCTTGCTACTTTTTATTTGTTTATTGTTTTATACATTTTTTGTAATGTTACATATTATTAGCAAATGAACACTTACCGCCCAGAAAAGTAGCTTAAAAATTGTATTAGGTAGAATTAGAAGTATTCTATATTTAGGAAATGTGTTTGGGGAAATAGACAATGAACCTCATATTTTAGATTCAGCACTGAAATGGTTAAAAAGCAACATTTGGTGAGGAGGGCTTCATAATTACTATTGACCTCAGAGGGTACAGGACTAAGAAATAAAACAAACAGTAATATGAGGTGCTCTAAAGCAGAGGTCTACAAATATGCAAAGACATGGTCTGGTGGAGAACATCACGCCTTGGCTTCTTTCTCAGCTCCTAATCTGAGGTTGAACACAATATTAAAATGGCTTTAGAGCCACTTGTGACCCAGCTGTTCACTAATGAAAAATTCCAAAGCTCTGTGCAGAGGCCAGTAGGGTCTGCCCCTTTACCCCATACCAAGCGCTGTCCATCTTGTAGAGTTTACCATGGCTGAATAGATACCGAATTAATATGTAGAGACAGAGAGGCAATTGATCATGATGTTAATCCCATGTGCCTTTGCTCCCTCCGCTTCCTCACAACTTCAGGATATTCGTGTGAAGACAAGTGTTTACTGAGGTTTTCAATATCACCACTGATGTGGTGATTATTGAATGGAGAAAAGTTGGGTGAGGGTATCAATATATTCAGCAGAGAATCAGCCTGACTAGGAGAATCAGGCAGGCAAATGTAAGCTATGAATCATGAGGGCCAGACTTGTTCATTCTCAATTGATTCTCTGTCTTTCTGAGCAAAATAAACCACTTAACTGTATTCATCTGGTTTGATTTTACTTTGGATTAAGTAGTCTGACTGTCAACTTTGATAATCCCAGTTGTTTATCTTTATTAGACAAAGAAAAATACAAACTAAAAAGAATAAATACCCCCCAAAATCACTGAGATTCTAAATATTGTTTAATTGTTTAATTAATTAAGTTTTCTGGAATTTAAGATCCCATTTCAGCCCTAAGGTTCCTGTCTGACTATAAATTCAGATTTAACAGCATGAAAGCAGTCAGAAATATAGTGAAAGGCGATTTTTCTGACTGCTTATTTAAAATACTTTTTGGACTGTAAAATGAGATTCTGTATCTATCAATTGTTAAAGTAAATAGGCTCATAGAAAAAAAGTCTTATGCACTTGAAAGTCAAACTACAGACATGTATTCAGTAAGTAACTATTTATTAGTAAAGAAAAAAAAAATATATATATATATACATATACCTCTAAAACTGTATTGAACTCATTGAAATTATCCAGAATGTGGAAAAAATCCAATAGGGGACAATGAAGACAGTCTTAATTTTGACACATGAGTTTCCATTGCATTCCCATTGTTTTGTTTGAGTTCCATTTCCCTGTTCACCACACATAGGCCCTTAAAAAGGTAAATATTGTTTTGTGGAAAAGCATATTGCCATGGCAGTATTAGCTATTACATTAGATGGGTTTCTGATGGATGTATTGGAGGAGGTCAGGTTAAAGATATCACAACATCCTCTCCACAGGTCAGCAGACATTAACTGTTGTTGTGAGAGGAGGAGGTTTAGGGACAATGTTCACTGGAAGTTCTCTATAAAAATAATAAAAATAAAGCTTTTTGTTGAGGGATAACGAAATATTAAAAATATATGCTTTGGAAAGACCACCTGCTTTAGGGGAGGAAGCCACATATAATAGAAAACGATAAAGGGGACAAATGAAAGAGAGTGGGATTGAATGGAAGAGACAAACCCAATGAAAAACAAACAACATTTTTCAACGACAGGACGTTCCAGGACCAAAAGGCCAGGGATTAAGACTTTTAAAAAAAATTAGCATGTAAATTCTTTTTGAAATTCGGATCTGCAGGCCTTTTCAAACGACCAAATCCAATACCAGCGGGTGTTCTGCTAAAAATCTTATTGTGGGACAAAGCAACTCTAGCCAAACAAATTCGTCTTCTAATGTAAAAGCTGGAATGAATACATGGACGTAGACACAGAAACCAATTGGTAGCGCTGAGGTTGAAAATGAAGGGGGCTGGGAGCAGTGTTGGAATGTGTCAAACATACAGAGGGATCAACTCCATTGTTCTAAAGGGCAAATATAAAAGTTTATTGTGAAATTACAAAGCTCCTCAATTGCTCTGTATTTTCTATGTTTTGGATACTACAGACCACAAAGTTCTGTGAGAAGAGTAGTTTGCATTTCTCACTCCGGAAAGTACACCATACACCATACACTGTACACCTTTACATTTTTTTCTAATATATCATTTTTTTTCAAAGCAGTTGTTCACTAAATAGCTTTGTTTTCTTATTATTGTGAACAACCATAACAAGTATGCTTTCCAAACAGCTTTGCTACAAAATCAAGTGCACATGACTTCCTTGAAACCCTTTCGCGAAACAGGGGCCGTGCTTATTTGTCCGCTTTATTGCGTAAAATATTTTTTGTCTATTTATGTGGCAATGTCCGTGTTTTAAACATTTCATTTTGAAGATGTCAGAGAACCTGAATGGGAGTATTTTCAATTTGTGAAATGGGAATGATCATATAGTTAACTGTGTCCAGACAGCACTGTGGTTGCTATAACAATCGAATGAAAGCACATAAAATGTGCTCAGATGTAGAAAGAAAACCACAAACACAAATGTCTTGGAATTTTAAAGGTAAGAGTAACAGAATGCAATGTCTAGACAATGTGGGACAAATAACAACCTCAAACTTACTGGCCAAGCAAATAATTGCTAAGACTGTTCATCTGAATACTCACATATACAATGCACACACAAGCCTAGAAACAGGCACACCAATACACACATAGCTGCCTTTCATGTGGCTGGCTCAGGGCTTCTGTGAATAACTCCAACTGGAAGAAAATACAATTCTCTTTTTTTCACGTGGAGCTTTCAGGTTATAGAGAGGAATGGAAAAGCATGGCAGAGCATGTCCCCTCTCCACAACACACATTGTCGCCCCACAACCTTTACTTTTATCATGTATTGATAAGCTGCAACAAGATGACAGGGTGATAAAATCATATGATGGCAACAGCGAACAACATTAAAGCTTATTTACACATTTTCACAACCACTAATACATTTAAATTGGTCCGGTGAACAATATACACCAAACTATTGCACTATTTACCTGTTGTCTATGTTCCATTCACACATTTGAAAAACTCTAAACACAACTCCAAAAAATAGGACAATAGGTTACTTATTGTAAATAATCTCATTGCTTTCACCAACAATGTGCTATTGGTACCCTCTTTTGAGGTAAACACAGTGAAAACTGGCCAAAGGAGAGGGAGCAGAATGGTTTGACTTTGGGGAGGATGAGATGTTTAAGGTCATCAGAGAGGAACGAAGCCAGGAGCCATATCTGATGAGATTTAAGAATAACTATTTGACAATATCATAAACCATGGACTGACCATAGCTGAAGCTGGTCAATGTGTTCAGCCAAATCTGTCTAGATATACTTTGAGCTAAATCATCTGAATATTCAAAGTGGAACCACCAATATATCAACCTCTGATGTTTGATTCACTAACTGTTGTAGTGCTTTAAATAAGACATACATTTTGCCCTTGTTTTAGACTTCAGAGAAAAGTAGGCGGATATTGTCGTTAGCAGTTATTCGCATAAAAGCAAGAAGCTGGTGGACATGGTTCAAGAGAACAATGTTATTTACTTTCAGCAGGTGAAGAAAAACATCATTGATCATTTGACAACGTACCTATGGGCAGCATAGACAGGGTTCCTTGAAGAAATGACATTAGAATGTTACAAGAGAACAGAATCCCCTAAAACCAGGACAATGACAGGGTGATTCCATGCCAATATGCTCAGGTACTCTATATAGCTTATGACACAGTATTTGACATACACTATACTATAATTTGACATGTACTAAAATCCCGTTTCTGTTATCAAACGTGTTGCTGGCATCAAATTCAAAGTGTGCATACATCTTTCAAGGAACATACTGTCCATACTGGTGCTACCAACAGTCTCTCAATGGGCTGGCCCAAAAGCTGAAAGAATTGGATGATGCTGCTGGTAAGGGGACTCAATCCAACTATGTCATCATATGGGACAACGTATGGTTCTGTTATGACAATGCATCTGACTCCAGGGGATCTTCCTCCATCTATATTCCCTATTCCTGAATGGCAATGACATTTTTTTCTGGCATCTAGGAGTGCAGCCTGCGCTCCTAGATGCCAGGGAGGCTGCATGTGAGGACGTGAGTGCTGGGGCTTACCAGAGTTGAATCTGGAACACAAAGCATTACATTACATGTCGCCCGGCATGGAAAAACATACTGACCGACGTAGAAGGTTTGTAGCCAGGTGAAAATACCTAGCCAGGAAAGACAATGCCTAATAAAATGTAAATCTTTGCAATTCAGTAAAATTACAGAATTGCTCAGGTGTTTGAATACTTTTGCAAAGCTCTGTATGCAACGGCAATACCGAAAACACATAAGTAAAAAATATTTTCTAAGCATACTGTCAAAGTGCCATCAACTGTGGGGTAAGAGATAATATTCAGAACAGAGATACAAACGTTGATGTTGTTCTTATCAAATAAACAACATATCATTTTTTAAATGACTAAGAAGGAACTCAGTTTCCCTTCTCCGGTACTGATCACCTTTGTGAGCTATGGAATGGTTTTGTTTCCACCAGACAAATATGCCTGGGACCGGTCTATTCTCTGACAATGCCTGGAAAAGGATCCGTTTACATTATGCAGTGGCAGCACTTTATGCTACCGATAGAGGATGAGTAACTGGCAGAGCTTAAAGATAACTTAAAAGCATCTGAACCATAACCTTTTTTTATTTCAGTCATTTAGCAGAGGCTCTTATCAAGAGCAACTGACAGTTTGTGAATACATATTAACGTGGAACACTAACACAAGTCAGTAGTATTGAAGCCCATAATACTCTAGTGAACTAGCTAGGAAAAAAAAGTGCTACGAAGAACGACAACACAAATAAACATAGCGAGCGTTAGTTCACAGGCTTCATGGAGGGGTTGGCTGTTAAAATAAACAAACAAGTAGCAGGAAATGCACCCACTAAACACAGAAGCTTTATAAATGGGTCAATCAGCATGTTTTATTACAAGTGAAAGTACGGTTTAGTAATCTTAACACTAACTAAACTAATCCTAACATGAACCCTAAAAACCTAATCCTAACCATTACTACTAACTGTAAATGTAACCCCTAATGCCTAATACTATCCGGATTCTAACTGTTACCCAACCATTTTTTTTCCTTCCAAAATGGGGACAGGTATATTATTTGTCACCATTTATATCGTCCATGCATAATGTGCTCACACTGTGCAGATCAGCAGATATATTACCAGAGGCAATAGGCACGTGCTGAGGGGATAACTGGTCGACATGTCCCACCAGCCGAGGCCAGTCCCCCGGGTGGAAGGCCACACCAGGAAATACAGCTCTCTTATCCTTAGGGCAGTCACCTTTCTCTCCACCTCTCACCTCCATGCCCTAATGACTGAGCCCCGAGGCCTGATCACCGTCACCCGCCTGCCTCCCCTCCTCTCGCCCCGCTGTCCTTCCCAGGTGCCTGTCGGAGGGGTGTCTGCTTCACAACTGGTGTCACCATGGCCCCAGGCCCAGCTTTTCATTTGATGTGCCCGGGCCCAGTGTTGCCACAGCCTGAGCCCATGGCCTGCAGCCGGGGCTATTGTCTGACCTCAGAGAACACCATTATTTCAACTCAATTTAATGTGAGTAAACAGTGAGTGATGAGTAGCCCCCCCCCCCCCCCCCATAACCCCCAGCCTATCCCTCACACACACACACACATACACACACATTTGTTTATCCCTGTGGGGACCTAAAAAACTTAAATATACGTTCCCTATCGCTTAACATCATTCTAACCTCAACCCCTTTGAAAGTTAAAAAAAAACATACAATCTGAGTATAGGTATGTTCACGTTTTAGTATATTTTTGTCGTCTCAGTTACACATAGACGTGGATCATAAACATCGACTTTTCTAACTCTGTTCTCCTAGACCATGGCCTGTAATATACACTAGCAAATGCACTCGTACAAATATCAGGTTACTCCAATCTAACTTCCAATTATACTTATTTACATTTGAGTGTTAGATGTTAGACCGATAGATGGTATTGATAGATGAGAGACAATTGAAATGGGAGAATGCATTTCGGTGGCTTTTGTGTTTACTAGACAATGGTCCCAGTGTGGCTTGACACACACAGCTGCAGAAGGAGACAAGATTGGGAGTGTGTGTCTAATGTGGTCAGAACAGTCAGTCCACACATACAAAATGCATAATGACACTGGCATCTAATGGTAAAACGTGAGATGAAGCCATGAGGATGTAGATGCAGCCCTCAGGGCTATATTTATTTTAAAACCTGAAAAATGTTAATACATCGTTATTTTTTAAATTGCACCATATTCCTACGTGAAAAGCATTTATGTATGAGAGACAATAAGGTATGTCTTAATAATAGAGAATTACCCGGCAGCTTTAACTAGCGGTCGTTTATACTGTCTCTGCCTGGCATTGGTAATGGGGTTATTTGGGGTGTACTTTATCTTGGGCAGAAAGAGGCTGAGACAGTAGCACAAACTAATGTGATAAAAGATCTAGCTATCACAGCCTGATTTATGGATTTTAAAGGTAACTGCTTATGACAAGGTAATAATGCTGCATGCAAAAGGCTGGCCTGTAAATTGGTTAGTTAGGGTGTGATGGATGAGGGAGAGACTAACCTCATTTTCAATAGAACCACTTGATTTCAAGAGCTGAGGATAATGAATTTGATTTAATTAGCCAATCCTTTATCTAATTAAGAGTTTAAGAAATGTGACCCTACATGTAGTAACATACAGTAAAGGAACATCGTGGTGCGACTGCTATAAATATCTAAAACCAAACCCCACCAAATCGTTTTATTCTCAAAAGAAAATACTACAGGGGCCGCTCTAAAAGGGAAAGAGGTATAGTGCATATTTCCCTTTTCATTCTAACTGTTGCACCCAGCTGTTGAGATCGGTAACAAAACATTATGCACTGTATCCTTTTCTTTTACCGGTTAATCATTTATCAACAGGGAAGAAAGTAAATATAAGGATGTGTCGTAAACAAACCGGTGTTAAGTCAGCTGAGAGGAGGAGCCTCGGGGTTGTTAATTAAGATAGTGATTCATCATCAGATTATTAATGAAGTCTGTGTTGGGCTTTTCGCTCCACAGTAATGTGCGGGTGTATATCTATCTCCCAGCCTTCCGGGTGGACCTGGACCTGGCCGAACACTGCCAGCTAATCTCTTTAAAGGCCAGGGGGAGACGAGCTACACGTCCCTGAGGCTCCACCATGCCTCTTAAATGTTACCCGTCACTTGGTCCCCATGGCTCTCCACACAGGTCTACCTGACACCTATTATGACCTGTCCTCTTCACTATCTCACCGATTCTGTCATGTCCATCATTTGACTGTGACTGCCTGGAGTAGGTGTCCACCTATCATTAACTGACCACACAGTGGAGAGCCAAAAGAGAAAAACGGAAGAAAAATAGAAATGAGAACAAACGATGGGTTTAGCCGCTGTGGCCCTTCCTCTCCACTATAGGGCAAGGCGTTTATACAAGTCAGGGGTTTGGGGGAGTTATTTTTCTTAAGCCAGATTTGATTTGCTGTGCTCTGCTCTGCGTAGATGTGTACGTCCTGAGCCCAAAGCCTTCTGACTGAGGAAATCAGCCAGCGCTAGAAAGGGAGTTAGAGAGACATACTTATCACTGACGGTCCATCACAAGCTCCCGCTGGTGAGCTGGGAAACAAGAGCAACAATACACAGCCCAATGATGCTTAAGAGGGGTAGCACATTGCAGATCCAATTACCTGTAATACACACGTTAGTTTATCTCACTCCTAGTCATTATCTAAATTGCTGACATATCATTAGGCTACCTGGTCGAGGAGTGTGTGTGTGTTTCTCTGTCTTCTAATAGGGCCCAAAGGGACTGTGTTGTTTTGGAACTAGCCCTCGATAGGCCACTGAGGCATCGCTTTATAAACTATGTTTAAAACTGGAGGCAGGACCCACGGAACACCTCACCATTACGCACCGAATACAAACATATCTGTCATGAGAGGGGGATGGTGAGCTCTCTCTCTCTCCCTGAACGTTGTAGAATAAGGAGATTAATTATGTGATTGGAGAGGAAAGGAGCCCAAGACCCTTCAGTCAGACCGCTCCCTCATTACATTACCTAGGTCTCTGGAGAGACCCATTTGACTACATACTCGCACAGCTCCACTGTTTCAGTGATGGAAGAGAGAAGTATCTACCTACAGCACCTACTGGCAGTAGATGAACTTTGATAGAGAACCAAAACATACAGTATTTAGGTCGTTTTATCGGTCACGTATTGTTTCTGTATAATACCACCAGGTCAGGAATACATGAGAAAATATATTGTTAGGTTAAAAAGCTGAATTAAAGTATGGTTCAGTTGATTGTTTCCTATTTCATCAGTTATTCAAATATTCTAGTATTCTCATCAACTGAATAATCCATACATTATTGCATGGAAGAAATGTATTACGGCTCTTAATTGTTAAATGATATGTACTTCAGATTGTAATGGCTATATGAAGAAATTATTACTAGGAGCCAGTCAATAAAATCACATATTACATCTCAGATACAGACACGGTTCTTAAAAAACATCTAAAACATAAAACGACTACGCATTGACATTAAAATGATTTTGCAGACTCTCAGTTTATCCTTTCCCACTTTCAAGTAATATTATAACCATGAAAGGCCGTATTGTCATTTACCTGTACTGTGGTAATTCAGAATCAGCGACAGATAACACCTCGTCTCATCACGATAACCAAGCGAGTGAGATCTATGACCGTGGCCTTTTCTTATAGCACTACATATGCAATTACAGAAAAGGTGAGGTAGAGGATACCCCATCCATAGGGAGTGTCACACAAGCAATAACATGCTACGAGAGAGAGTTTCAGCTATCCAGACAGACAGGGAGCAAGCGTAATTCCACTCCCATCATCTGGTTATGTTCAGAGGTCAGGCTTAGCTAATTTAATTCCTGGGATTTTTCACCCCAAAAAGGCGAGTGCCACTCAGGAGAAGTGGCAGGGAGAGAGGGGGGTTTAAGGGTAGAGAGGGAGAAGCCCTTGAATAATTATTAATCAGGAAGCTTAACCTTCTGGCGAGTTAATTTGAAGAGAACTGGGATGGGGAAGAGGGACTTTATTTCCCTGGGGTACTCCTAATGCCATTGTGTTGGAATGGAGAGATTAGGCTGCAGAGCAATATTGTGTCTGTTAACGGCCATATGACAAGCTGACCCTGTTGACAATCACACCTGCCATCATTGCAGCTAATTTGTTAAACATATCAATAGCTCTCTTTTGGCCCTTTCACTCCCATATTGGCCTATTGATGCTGCGACTGTGGTGAGTGACAATACACCCCCCCCCCAGCAAGCCACTAGAAGGAAAAGAAAGAAATAGAAAAGCATCAGATGCCTGGCTATATATTGGTTGAAATGACAACACGAAAGAAGAGACTCTGCATGCATACATAAAAAAAGATGGATAATAACAATTTCTGATATTGTCACAATGCCTTGTATATTTACTAGGCCTACTAATGTCTCCCCTCGATTAATTTCTCCCTCTACCATAATGTACGTGTGTTTTGGGAGAGAGACAGGGATGGGGGGGGTGGGTACTGAGTGCCGGGAGGCAGGGATACAGACACAAACCAAGGGTTAGATAAATCACAGCATGTGCAGAAATGATACTTCGCAGTCCTTGGCTTTGTGAGGCGCACTAGCAGGAATTCTTTCATTTGGAGCGGGGCCCCAGTCCCCATCTCTCTCCGGGAGAGTCTCCTGTCATGTTTGCAGTTCGGAGCCTGAGAGATTGGATCGGTGGATGGCAGAAAGGCCCTGTTGTGTTGCTCTGGCAGCAACCTGGGCCTATGGCAGCGCGGGCTGTGACATCTGGTTTGAGTTTGCTGTGAGCACACTCAAACAGGGCTGCTCTGCCAAAAGGAATCTCAGCCCTTTGATTCCTACTCCCATGGCTTGCTCTAATTGTCATCTCTCATTATTTAGTCCAAGGTGCAGGGATGAATCATAAACTATTATGTGGGGATGACATTCTCCTCTCCCAGTGAAATACTCCTCTCATTTTAGCTTCCTCCCCCTTCTCGCCTTGTCTAATAACAGCACTTTCTTTCTCAGAGGAGGAAAGACTAGAGGATAAACATTGCTCATCCCTCAGACTGGAGTTTTCTCTGCTCAGATTTGGCTGAGAGGGACTCTGAATTCTACGCTGTCGTTTCTTCTCAAACCGCGATCGACATTAGATGAGAGCAGTGGAAGTTCACAATGATTTAATGAGAGAGATCAATTAGAAATGACTTTGTCTTTGGTAAGGAATGCCTGAACACAATAAGGGGAGTAATTTCCACGCTAGGGTTTAACCAGTAGCAATTGTGGAGATTATTGCAAATAAAAGTGTTTACTGTTTTATAGAGCATGGTGAAAGAAGCTTCATATTGAGAGGTTGGGTATTTCATATAAATTAACAGCATACTCAAAAGCATTATAATATTAAAATGATTTATTGCTAATGGAGGGGGAGGTCAGAATGTAAAAAAGGGTGGAGAACTAAAGAGAATTTCAACAGTATCAGAGAATAGATCCTATAATCCTCAAGTTGGCTGTATATCTCTTTATTGTTGCACTATGTATGATCCTCTCCTTTTCTAGTTATTGGATGAGACCCACTAGTTCAGATCTGTTCAGACAAATATACCAGTCTATTCAAAGTTTGAAAATACTTCAAATGTTTACAATTGTCTCTATAAAATGAGTTAATATACATTCAAATGTCCTGTTGTCACATTATTATCTTCCTGCTGTGTAAAATATGTATTAAGATACAGCAACCAACGTTTTTGTGAGCCTAGACTTCTTTCTGAAGATTTGAAAGGACATAAAAGTCACATACGGCATGTGCTTAGAGCCTTGTAATCTGGCGAGTATGGCTAGGTGTATGCCAGTGACTCGTTTAGTCAGGTGACAACAGGTTGAGTTGCATTCATTTTCCAAAGATGTTGGCCCTTTTATGTGTCAGATGTTTTGGAAACAAAGTCAGGTGTGACTATTTTGTGTGTGTGTGTGTGTGTGTGATTTGCTGCTCATCACCACAATACAGGTATGCTGCTCATATTTAATAAAATACAACTAACTCCATGTGTTAAAGACATATCTGGCCAAACGTTTAACAGGAGTCTTATTAAGCTACCATGTGTCACTACAGTACTTCCTCTATGACTCTATGACAAGTATCACTTGCATTTGCAGGTCTACTGAAGGACTGAAAATTAGGCAGAAAAATGAAACTTATACAGTTTACAGTAGTTCAAATCTGGTTAAGAAAGGTTATTTTCCTTTTTGTGTGTCCAAAATGCCATCAGATTAAGCAGGCTCTGATTTCAGCACTAATTTTGGTTGTCCACTTAAGAAGCTGACAGCTCCTCAAGTGAGAAAGCAGACCTTGGTGACACAACACTCCATCATTGGCTAACTGATCACCACTCAACAGCTACACGCTAACACAAATAGCACTACTGCCGGGCATCTGACTTACCCATCCCTCACACAGAGCTACATGCTAACAGCATTAGCCAGCTCTAATGTTGGGCTTCTAACTAGCACATCCCTCACTGACCTACATGCTAACAGCATTAGCTCTTTGTTGGAAAAATACCCCGGACCAGAATGCAGCTCTTTAATATAATCAGACAAATTATTCTCCCTTATCACCCTCTGCGGTTGTTTTGGGATGGGTCCCCATTTTTGAGAATGTGCTCTACAATGTTAGGGAGAGAAATGTTGTTTTGATGCCACCCTCTTACATCCACAAATGCCTACATCTTCTTGTAAATACAATACATGCCTCTAACATGATTTTTCAATGTCAGGGATCCAACCACAAGCCTGGGTCCATGGGTAGGCAATGTCTGGTGCAGATTATAATTACAAATTACAAAGATAAAGACAAAGAACAGCCATGTACTGAATCATACAACTGATATAGATGTTACTCTCATCCTTCACATCTAACTGGACAGTAAGGAAAACAAAGCAGGCATCTGTGACATTAGAATAACTCATCAGCACTCCTGAATTAATATTTAGAGCACACATGCTTGATCCAACTTAAACATCAACTGGATGACTGTGATAATAGTTTCCCATTGTTCTTATTAATAAGAAATAGGTCGGGGACAACGCATTTGTTATGTTACTACTGATGATAATAATAATACATATTGAGATGCATATTAATGCTACTATTACTATTAATGGACATAAATGAAAATAGGAATACTATACATTTAGAAAATGCTCTTTTAGTTTCATATAATTTGGTTTGGGATGGTTTGTCATTTCAAACATAATTGTTGAATTGAAATTATTTGAAACCCACTGCTCTAAGAGGACTCCCCCTTCCAATCCTCTTATGATTTTAAATTCCACATGCATATTAAACTACCAAGACAATTTTTAATTAGAACAAGAATGTCAAATTTACATTGGGTAAGAACTATAAAAAAGGAATGGTTTTATCTATGGAAGGATTAACAGGCTTTATTTAAGATCTGTGCCAATGTGCTAACAGCAATAATTATGTTATAAAGAATTATGAGAGGAAATCAAATTTGCCTCGCCACTTGAGCACCACTAAAATGCCAAACAATAAACTACCAGATTGCAAATTAGATCAGTAAAAAATATCAAACACATTGAGGTGGAAGAAAATCCATAATTGCGTTTAGCGCCAGGCATCTCTGGGGAGGCGAGACACTAAAGATCATCAGCACACCGCTACACAAGAGATGCTATTGACAGAGCAGTAAAAATCGACAGGCTAACTAAATAAACACTTCAGGCATTATTTAAATATTCAACAGCTGAGATTAGACTGGAACGCCTGGATCTCCCATCCTCTGCGTTGGCTTCTTTTTCTCTGAAGCACATATTCCTCAACCCCCACACCCAGCATCCCCTCCACCCCCAGCTCCTACCCCCGGCTCCTGACAGCAATAAATGATGTGGTGCCTGAGGGCCCTGCTGCAGTGGGAGACCTGGCTGGGAGGACGGCGCAGGAGAGCAAAGGAAATAAAGAAGAGACAGCCTATGACCAATGGCCACTGACTGGGGGGGCTAAGGCGAACTCCTGTGACACCCGACTACCCCCCGTGTCCCTCGTCACCGGAAACGGAGAGTGTCGCCAAGTCCGTCGACCTGACGCATTATGTAACCCTTTCACCGCTGAAACATCCTAACGGAGGTGTCACAGAGAAATCCCACATCCCATCCCACCAAATTCTATAGTGTGCGCAGAAATACCGTAGGACTCCAATACAGTTATCTTTCATAGAGTACCAGAGGCCGACGCGGTAAAACACTGCAATCCGGCATCTGTTTCAGCACTGCCTGTATCTCCAAAAGCACTTGCCGCATAAAGAAAAAAATACATATCCATGAATAATATAAACTCCTGAGGCAGATGACAAGATCGTATGCGTTCATCTACCCTTGTGAATGGAGCGGGGTTATGCAAATGGCCGACGACAACGTTACTGTGTGAAGAATATCAATGGAGTAATTACTGTTAAATGTCAGGCTCCCCCTCCTCCACTGGGCCCCTATTCTACACTCTATATCTCAGCACTCGCGCTCCCAGGGGAGAGATGAGCCGCGTGCTCTCGAGAGCAGAGCTAATAACGGCAGTTCGGATACGGGCGGGGCTTTGACGAGCCCTGGGGTCCCGAACCGTAGACTGCTAAATGTCGCCCGGCTCTCAGGAGAGTTCCCCAGCACAGATCAAATGATTAAAAACCACCAGAGCTGAGTGACAACCACGCCTGTCACCTAGGAGATTCTGTGTGCAGGGTCACACCGACAGATCTTTCTACGATTAGAACAACTGGTGACCTTTTACCACATCAAATGACATCAGAAACTGACATGTGCGCCTGACAAAAGCTGCTTTTTGTACAACTGGGAAAAAAATGAATGCACACTGATAGCAGATGCTTCAGAAAGATTATGGTTCAACGTATATAATTCTCTGTACTAATGAATGTATAGTTGTTTTACACTTACAGTTAATATACAAAAGCAAAAAGATACAGTTTTGCCAGCTGACAAATTAACAAACAGTCTTGGCATGTAAATGTCTTCTAATTTAAAGCTCTAGTTTTTCCTAGGAGCACATCAATCCATGTGCAAAAGCAGCATTCTACTAGAAGATCAGTTATATGCAATGTTCATCCATATTTCAAGGTGAGGGACTGACAAAACAATTGAAAGGTAAGACAGAGGTACGTCTCCTAAAAAAGCGTGATTGAGGAAGAAAAGGGGAACTTGAAAAGGAGGAGGCAGGCTTGTGTATGCAGTACCCTGCAACTGTGAGGTAACATACCAACAATCCAGGAATGCCCCCCCCACATACCTTATCAAGAAAGAAAACAAAACGGCTAGTTCATCCGGCAAAAACTGCAAAAAATCATATTGATGGTACTGTATTTCTTTATAAATTCAAATATGATCCATTTGAAGACAAGAAAACAAATACATTCAAGATGCAGGCGTGAGCAATCCCTTGCCGTAAAGTCGGAGAATGATCTAGTGTGCTGCAGCGTGGGTTGAGGAGAGAAGGCCAGGGGTTTCACTTGTACCCTCGCGCCATTCATTTCGTGATCAGGTGCAGTGTCCAGACACCTCATATATCTCCCGAAGTAGGTTCAGGCTTATCTCCACACTTATCTCACAAGTAATAAGTCCCACTTAGACCAGCACCAATCTAACAAAACCAGGGCGCATAGCCCTAGAGACTTGGGTGGTAGGTTACACTGCTCCTAGCACGGCCCGAGCAACACCACTGTCACCACACCTCCTAACATGCCCAACACACACACACACACACACACACTCCCATGGACACACACTGCTCTAAGCCCTGAAACACAAAAATACATTTCTGTATAGACATGTCGGTCAGGATGTGCAAAACATTTACAAAAATAATAATGTACTGCCCTCTCTGGGCTTCTTTTTCAACTGTTTTCTTCTACTGATGTAGATTGTTCATGATCAGTTTGTTCTTCGATAATTTTCTAGATGTTGGCTGAAACGAAACCCGCAAAATTAAGATTGTATTCCAAAGCTTTTGTTAAGCAAGGGTATGGTCTAGAAATGGGAACAGACCATTTTAGCCTTGACTTTCAAACCCAGCTGAATTTCAGGAATAAAGCATTTTAAACAAACAAGACTAAAACAGTCAAATCAATTAAGACATCCCAAGCCGACGAGCACCAGAAAACTACAGTGGGATAAGTTGAGCCAAATAGCCACCCTTTGTTTATAGGAAACATAACATGAATGATGTGAGCACATTGAACTCCAAAAGCATCTGGATTGTGACACATTATTACATATCTGATGAACCAGTTAGAAACTGAAATACATTTTGTCCATAGTTTCTCAATTTTTACATAACATAAATATTTGACAGATTAACATAGTGGGCAATAAAGTAGTCATGGTTAGTACGCAGTTGCATCAAGTTTGCAACCCCTGGTCATAACCAGATGCTGGTTCTTCCATTGTGATGCCCTGCCAGGCAATTATGGCCACAGACCGTTGGTTCCTGCTTGTTTTGGTAGATTTTTGTCTGCAGTCTTGTCTTGTCAGAAAGGTATGCTCACTTGGATTTAAATTGGGTGGTTTAGTCAAAAACGTTTCACAAGCATTAGTCAAAAGCGTTTTAAAAAACATCTTGGTGGATGTTGCAGTGAATTTGGGGGTCAGTGTCCTTCAGCATAATGAAGCACTGTCAGTTGGGTGAAGAGGCACTTGGTTGTTTCTGAGCAGACCAGTTTCTGTCCACTTCAGATTTCATACCGTTGCTGATGACAGCAGTTAGGACATCAGTAAAGACAAGTGAGGCATTTCCACTGGCAGCCATACGTGCCTAAAACACAATAATCCCTCCACCATGTTTCACTGATGATGTGGTATGTTAGTAAATTAATCTCATATGTCCTTAAGACCTTATTCCAGATCTCTCCAGGCTTTTTAAGTTACTTTTAAGGCCATACTGTTTTTGAGGCGAACTAGTTTTTTTTGCAACTTGCAGTCCAGCCTCTTTAATTCTGCTGGTGAAGTATTCTGTAAATGGTAATGGCTGACACAACTGTACTTCCCTCCTGAAGACTGTTCTTGATGCAGTTGGGTTAAGAGTGCACTGCTATGATAGAGGCCATGATAGAGTAGCACCGGGATTATCAAGTAGGCAACTACAGACAACTGAGTAGGTTGCCGAAGACAGTTACTTAGGAAACTATGTACAAAAATTAAACAGTGTAATAAATTGTACTTAAGTGTCTGCATGAAAATACATGTGAAACAAAAAAACACCTCAAACGTGATATTCACATTTAAAACGTTTTGGGTGATTATTTAATTTAACTGAAATGTTTTGTTCAAATAAAGGTGATGCAAAACGTCTGTCACAGATGTACCATAAACCACTGTCACAGGATCATCCAAGGCCACATCCAAGTTTTGCCAGAGACAACTGTTTTCATATTCTGACTATTTCTAGGGATACATAACATAATGTTTGTAGATATATTTAATGGACAGAAAAATACTTCCTTGACATAGTGATGCTGAATGTAAAAAAAAAACATTTCTCTCACAGCAACCCAATTTCCCCCATTAATGTCAGAGAAACAGAACCTGGTCATACTTACACTAAAGTCTTGTCTGACATGAACGCTTTAGACAGTGTGCTACTCAATAGTTCCTCACAAACAGCACTGCACTGCAAAGGAAAAAGCTCATCCAATCAGTGTTCTGTTTCAACCCAGACAGAAAATAAATTACACAGCAATAAAAAAAGAGCCAAAAACAGAGTATATGGCTGTGGTGGGAAATTTCAAATGTTTTCTGGGATTTTTTTCCCTACACTACTTTTAAGTGCTATTGTTCTTATGTTTAAGTGGTCTGGTTTTTATTTTCTATATTTTTTCACAGCAATAAAGATTAATATAGTAAAGAAATTGGCCTTTCCCTGGCATCGTTTCTCACCCTGGGATGAGTTGTAAATTTGATAGCAAGATTAAGCAAGCATTACAAAATAAGGTTATATTGTTTATTTGTTCCTTTTTCCTTGCCTAATATCTTTTCAACTGGGCTTTGATCCTTCTTAACTTAAGAATCTTCACCGTAAAGAGTTACCTGTTCATGACACTTTTAATGTCCTGTTATTGGATGCCAGACATCTGCGAGGAAGTCCAGAAACAGACACAATTAAATCTTGGGCAAAGGGCAATCCTTTTGGATTCTTGGGTCACTGTTTTGGTAAGGTTTCATCTCATGAAATATTCTCTCATTGTGACAGTATGCTGTTCACAGGGAGACATCATCTGTACTGCAGAGACACCTCACTTCTTTCTCAACCAAATTGGTGCCCACACCAATCTTCATCTGAAGCTTTGAAAGCATTCCATATTTACCCACAAACCCATAGGCATTTTCGCAGATTCTAAAGGACAGTTCAGACCTGACTGTTGCTCAGAAGAATGTTATGTCATGTGACTAAAACCCTGCTTGGATACATGACACATAATAAACCAGTTTTGACCTTGACCTAAGTTAACATAGTTAGGACTTTGAGACTACCATGCTGAATATATGGGCATTTACAACCCTAATATTCAAATAACACTCAAACACACATACATAAACAAACCACAACATACACAGTACACAACAACAGCAGCTCTTTGTTCTCAGGATGATTTGCACCAAGCGTGGAGTCCACTGGAATGGTTTTTCACAGTGACTAATCCCAATCAGGCTTGGACCTCTCAACCTGTAACACATCCACAACATGTTTCTTCATTCCATACTAAGACACTGAGGGCTACGACATGTGACCTGACCCACTCTTCTTCTCCGCCCTTATCTGCCCTCCCTGCCCCCCCGTCATAGTCCCAGAGACACAGTTCCACAGGAGCACTGTGACGTTACCTTCTTTCCCAGCAAGACCACAAACATCAGCCCGAGGGCACAGTAAGCAGAGCACCGTGCTTTAGTCAAAACAAATGTTCCCTTTCGTTTTGGTTTATTTATCCCATTAATAATCTTAATAATTAGCAGATAGTACATATTATTTCCACTCCCAACCATGTGTTGAAGCCTATGTATATCAAAGACACAAAGGAATAATTATTGTAACAAAAAAATGCTACCAGAAAGGGAACGACATGTGGTTGCTAGGCAAAGTAAGAGTTTCCATTAGCAGTTGCCAAGGCGCCATTAAATGTTATGGGCACATCAGGGCCTACAGAGCATGTTGGTCAGCACAGTGGGAGCATGACATCTTACACTGTGCAGAGCTCCATTCTGGACCGTGGAGCTAGCTTCAAAAGAACTAAACATTCAAGAAAAAAAACAGCCTGTATGAGGCTACCATGGTGACAAGGAGCAATGATATCTTGGTTCCACTGCTGTTTACCTATAAGAGCAAATGTCAACTACATTGTAAGCATTAAACTAAGCTAACCTCTCCATGATCAGCTGTTGCAGCAGAAAAAGAACCCAATTGAATGGACGTACCGTGTCCATCAAAGACTTGTCGAAGCAGTTATTTCACAACCATGAAATACAGTGCAGTCTGTAAGGATGTAAATACACTTTAATTAAAGCTGACATTCTACCCTTTAACCATTCAGTCATCTCACTGCAAATGTCCAGGAACACAGAGCCAAAAGAACAAAACCTACAGTCCAAATACTTATGGACTGCACTGAATCTGTAAAAGAGGTACGTTTTTGAGTTTTAAAAAGTCTGGGTGTAAATCTCTTTTAATGTTTCTGTTCCGTGTATAAGTGGTACATCCAGAGACCACTCGCTGTTTCTCCCTCCCCACAGTTCCTTCATTACGCATAGTCTAGGAGAAAGGGCTACTTTTTCACCTCAGCTTCTCAAATATTGCAAACTACAAGCAGTTTTTCAAAGTTATTAGTTTTCAAACTGCAGAGAACAGCTCTGCCAAGAATCTGCCGCTCTCTCTGTATGTCTCTTTCTCTTTTTTCTCAGTGCCAAATTTGTGACATAAAAGTTCTGACTCAGCTTACATTTTATTTGAAATTGATCATTATCATGTTGACCATCTGCATCAACTGCAAATTCAGCAAAAGGTGTCTGGCAAAGTTGTCCAACCATTTTCCATATCTTGCTCCAGGTAACCAGGTTAGGTCATGGTGGTTAGATTAGCCAAACAATTTTATTTCATGCTTATCTTCCTGCCATCCCACTGTGGTATGGTGTGACCCACTCCCTCACTGGTTCCAAAACCACATGCGTCTCTATCCAGAAGTTCTACATGACTGAATGTGTGTATTTTCTGAGGGCATGGGGGAAGTGTATCTGTGATTTGCGTTTTGTGTGTGTGTGTTTGTGTGAATGTGTGTGACAGTTCAAGATATGTGAGAGAGGATACTGTATCTTTGGAACGTGTAGTTGTGTGTGTGTGCGTGCGTGCGTGCGTGCGTGCATGTGTGTTATCTATGAAAGAAGACAGATATCAAACCTTTTGCAACGCCACTCCATTACGAAGAACCGTGACAAGACAATTCATGCACCTAACAAATCATTCACAATGAACTAAATGTATATATAAAACCACCTATTAATGATGTCAGATGTCATTACTGCATGGTACATCAACCACCATCGAACATACAGGTATGAATGATTTGAGTGTTTCAAAGGAAAAACTTTTAAACAGATATAATGTAGTATTTACTCTGCACAT
This sequence comes from Esox niger, assembly GCA_016801105.1. Taxonomy (NCBI): domain Eukaryota; kingdom Metazoa; phylum Chordata; class Actinopteri; order Esociformes; family Esocidae; genus Esox; species Esox niger. The sequence continues at coordinate 25,540 of JACXGJ010000175.1, forward strand.
TTGGACAAATACTTTCCTCTGAAAGACCAATAATTCTCTCTCTGAAAACAGATAGAGTGCCAATTTACCAAGCACAGAAAAAAAACTTGGTTAGAATAGTCAAAATATCAAGATATCAGTGGATTGTGAAATGAAACATTTAAGAAGTATGGAGTGCCTGGATACAGCACTTAGCCATGTTACTGGCAATATACCACAAACCCCAGACATACCTTATTACAATTATGAACCATTTAACAACCCTCAATGTGATGTTATTCACGTGGCATACTACGGCTTTCAACCAATCAGCATTCTGGATTTGAACCAGCAGGTATTATAAATTAAATAATAGTTCGGTAGTAAATGTTTCAATGTTTTGTTTGCGGCATAGAGATGATATCACTGGTGAAGAAATCGTCATAAGTACATGTAATACTTATTTTTTTCTTTCAAATCAGTAATCCAAATGGGAGTACAGTATCTATTCCATTGAACTGTAATGTCAGAGTGCATGTTGTGAACTTGCTTCCCCACCAGCCAGTGCATGGCTCCTGGTTAGTGTAACTGGGATCCGTCTGAAAGCTAAAAGAGGCTTTCATTTGTATATGTTATGTTTCCAAGGAAAGATAGACCAAATCATCTGATTATGGTAACATACCCTACATGTGTACGCATGTGTATGGGCATGTGGGGTACAGATGTTTGGAGTATGTTTAAGTACTTGTTTTACAATACTGTACTTGATGACCAAATAGTAAAACACGCAAATTTGGACTTTTTCGGGGTATGTTACTGATCCCGATTAGGAAAAACACTAAATTCAGCATACTGTAGGTGTTCAGGGTAAAATTTAAGTCATGCATTAAGGATTATGTTTAGCATTAAGGTTAGGGGTTTGGGGCAAAACAATCGAAAATATCTAATTTTGCAAATGACAGAAGGACTCTAATACTCAGCTTTGACACACATTACATGAATAATATCACATTTTCAAAAACAAAGCCTATAAATGTCAAGCATTTTCTGTTAAGCATTTTCACTCATTACAATGCCCACATACAGAATCCTACCTCAAACACACCTATTCCGATCCCTGGACTATAAACATTCATGCAATCATTCCCTCAACTGATGTTTCACATGCATTATTCCTTCATCAATTGAAAAAAGTGTGTTATCCACTTAGAATAACACAAGTGAGCCATAACTGTATGCAAATACAGGCCTCGGGTGACTGAATGTACCTCGGAAGTTAGAAAGTGATGGAAAATAGGGACTGAAAAGAAATTCAGAGTGAAATAGTAAACCATCTGTCAAAGCCTTCTCGGTCTGTTTGAAAACACAACACCAGAGCACTTAAAGAGTTTTAAACAGCCTCTTTTTACTGGATTGCCATGAATATGCCTTTTCCTTTCATTTTCATGGGAGTCACTCACAGCCCTGTCTTCCGGTGTGTGTGTGTGTGTGTGTGTGTGTGTGTGTGTTGTGCCACTGTAGGTCGGCCGTGCAGAAGGGTGAGAGGAAGGAGAACGAGGAGCTGACAGACAGGGCCTGATACTACACCTCCACCACAGGCAAATCCCCAGCTAACCCCTGTGCTGACAGCCAGGATGTAGCACTCATCCACGGGCCACGGGCCGGGACCCAGAGAAGGAAGGCAGGGAGAGGACCAGCCTGCTGGTGACTGGGGCGGTTCGAAGTAGTTAGAGGACAACTGGTTTGAGCTCTGTGCGGGACAATCGGTCAGTGGAAGATGATATACCAAGTAATCATCAGCATGATGTCCTTAACGTAGTTATGTGTGAATGTCACAACTGGGGGAAGCCACAGACTGTGTCGCCTGCCAACACAATTTACAATGACTGGCTGTGGGACAGAACCACTTCACACAAACACACAGATTACATTAGTGCAAATAACACACAAAAGCAGACATGAACATAGTATATAGACACAAACAAAGTTTGCAGACATGAATATAGTATACAGACATGAACATACTGTAGTATACAGACATGAATATAGTATTCAGACCTGAATATAGTATATAAACATGAACATAGTATACAGACATGAACATAGAGTAGTATATAGACCTGAACGTAGTATATAGCCATGAACATCGTATATAGCCATGAACATCATATATAGCCATGAACATAGTATACTGACATGAACATAGTATAGACATGAACATAGTATACAGTCATGAACATAGTATAGACATGAACATAGTATATAAACATGAACATAGTATATAAACATGAAAATGGTATATGGACCTGAACATAGTATACAGACATGTACATAATAACCCTAACCCTAACCCTAACCCTAATACAGACATGAAAATATACATTAAGCTGTAAAATAGTGTAAATATTGGGTATTTGGCAGAAAGCATTTGCAGGCACCATTATAGGAAAAAGATCTGAAAATATCTATATTTTCCAAAACAATGTGTAAAATATCAGTTGCTTTTTCAACAAAACATTATGGGGCATTCAGCATCTCCTGTCTGTATATTGTTGACTGCAACCCATCTGTCTGTTGTGTTTGAGTCTGCCAATAACAACTGTCATACATACGCAATTTTTACACATAATTATCACCACTCTGAATGGAGCAGAAGTGGTGATAAAAGGTCCCAACATCCACACTGCAAGAGAACAGGCCCCGGTCAGAGACAGGGCTATCTCTCCAGCTGTGATCACAACGCTAGACTGAGGCTTGAGTTTCAGACCAGGACCCCAGCCTGAGGGCTCGGAGGTGGGATGCCTGTCCCCTGTGCGGAGGAAGAAGCAAAATCCAGCAGCGTGCATACAGGACTGACATCAGACAGACGTCCACTCCAGGGGGCTGGGTCCGCTCACCCGTCCTCTCTCAGGAGGAGGCAGTGACAAGCACAGAGGCCCAAGACAGATCGGGCTGCCAATAGGGCTGCCGTAGACCATAGGTTTGCCTTTTTAACTGCTGAGTTTCAATTCTCATCCCACAATAACTTTCTACCTCACAGACTAAAATGTATAATCTCAATAGAAGATTTTAATGTAAAATGCCACCAGGCCAATGAGAGTCAAACGCTGGTAACATAAAAGTATAAATAGGACTATAATTAGACACGGCATTCAAACGTTTCTCAATCAAAATCAATAGAATCAATACAGTGAAAGTTCTTATTTAAATTTCAATGTCCTTCACACAGAAAAGAGACAGATAAATCTTCATTAACAAAATGTACCAGAAGCTATGTTGTATTCCATTCTGTAGATCTTCCATATTTCATTCCCTTATCTAGTCTTCTCCAAGGTACAGAATCATTTTGCCGTGATCATGAGCACTGGAATTTCCCAAGAAGATGTATTGTAGCTGTTTTCTGGGAAATATTAAGATCCAGCCAGCAGAGATAGTAGGCGAGGCGGCAGAGAGAGGGAGAGGAGGGGTTCACAGACGATCCATATCATTCTGTCTCTGATGATGAAATGGCTTTTACATCCCAGTTCTCTCCCTCACTTTCACGCCTCATTTTCCCTTATCTACCTATTCTATCTTTCCATCTTTCCTGTACTATACCTGATTCATATTTTCTGTACATTTCTTTGTCTCTAGCTCCTCAATCTTACTTTCCCTACTCATAAATTGTCTCTTCCTTGTCATACAGGTGCCTCGTCAAACAGGTCTTTTGGGCAGTATCTAAGAAGGCTAAAGCAGGCACCAACTCATAGTACACTTAACTCTCTCATAATCACATTACAAACTCAACATATGCATTGTCTTACCACTGCTCATCAACACATCAATCCCCTCAACCCCTCAACCACCCCCAGTCCTTCCACTCCACTCCCTCAACTAGATCATCCAAATATTTCCCCGCTGTGCCTTTTGAAGTTACCATGGGTCACGGGACCCGGAGCACAAATCATTGTAGCGGGTTGTGGAGTGAGGGGGTGCCACAGAGGTTGAGAAAGACACATCAAACCACAATCTGCAATGTTTCAACTGCAAGTAACTGAAAGATGTTTTAGGAAGCCTGTACTGGTCTTCGTGTCATGGCTGCAGTTTACTTCAACATTTCTCCTCTCCTGCTCCAAGGGTCTGATTCCCTGACAGCCTGCTGTGTCTGGCTTCAGGATTTAGTCCCGGATCCACAGTCCCGACTCTTATTTGATAGATTGAGAACCCAATACATCGCCTAGTTTCCAATAAAGTTTAGTTGTTCATTTTTACTGTGTGACACCTCACTTGCCGTACTTGTTTTTACTGAATTAAGGCCCAGTGAGAAGGGATCCAAAAAGTACAAAAAATGCCTCCTCTGAGCTGAACATAACCCTCACTTCAGTCGCCCCGGTGCCACGTATATGCAATGAAGTATATACACTGAATAAATATTTTCTTAAATATTTTCTTAGTACACTAAGATCTTCCTCAGATCTCAGTGTACCTTGGAGAACTCTTTGAAGTAGCTGCCTAGTGAAAAACATGATATCTTAATTCATATCCCCAAATGTCCTACACTCTTGTAATTGCCAAATCCCAACTAAAACCATCCCGGAAATAGACATTGCCTGGATAGCAGCATATGTTGTTCCAAAACCTGTATATTCTGTTTAGTGTTAATTGTGCCTTCACAGATGTGCAAGTCACCCATGACATTTGCTCTCATGCACCCCCATACCATTACCGATACTGGCTTTTGAACTGTGTGCTGATAACAAGCTGGATGATCCCTCTATTGGTCCAGAGGACGCAGCATCCATTATTCACCAAAAATAATTTCATATTTTTATTCAGCAGACCTCAGGACAATTTTCCACATTACCTCAGTCCATATTAAAATAGCTTGGGCCCAAAGAAGGCAACTGCATTTCTGGATCTTGTTTATATATGGTTCCTTCTTTGCATGGTAGAATTTTAACTTGCATTTGTGGATGCAGCAATGTACTGTGTTCACAGTAAATGCTTTTCGGAAGTGTTCCCGAGGCCATGTACTGATGTCTACTAGAGAATCATGTCAGTTTTTAATGCAGTGCTGCCTGAGGGCCTGATCACGGCCATCCAATATTGGTTTTTGGCCTTGTCCCTTGCATACAGAGATTTCTCCGGATTCTCTGAATCTTTTAATGATATTATGTACTGTTGATGGTGAGATCCCCAAACACTTTGCAATTTTGCATTGAGAAATGTTATACATAAACGGTTACACAATATGCCCCCAGTCTTTCACAGGGAGGTTAACCCCGCCCCATCCTCACTGTTGACAGACCCAACTCTGGAATGATGTTTCAATACCCAATCATGTTACTGACCTGTTACCAATTGACCTAATTAGTTGTTTGATATTCCACCAGGTTAAGTGTTTTAACATTACACAACTTTTCCAGTGTTTTGTTGCCTCTGTCCAAACTTTTTTTTAAATGTGTTGCTGGCATCAAATTCAAAGTGGCCATATATTTTTTAAGAAACAATCAAATGTCTCAACATTTGATACGTTGTCTTTGTACTACTTTCTACTGAACATGGGGTTTGCATTCTTTTTTTATTTACATTCTACACAGCATCCCATGTTTTTGGGAAACGGGGTGGTAAAAATACTACACACTTGGTAGACAGTAACAAATACATTTGAGCAACTAATTAGATAGCAGGTGTTTCTTAGGCAGGTGTTTGTTTGCATCATTAGCACATGCACAAATGAGCTGTAAAGTCAAATCTTGATTTTAGGATTTGCAATTGCATTTGTGGTCAGTTGCAGGTATTTGACAAAATTTTGAAGATCACAGAAGTGCCAATGCAAGTCAAGCTGGATATCATGAGGCAGACAAATCGAGATAAACTGATAGGACAGCCAGGCTGACAGTTGAATGAGAATGCCTAAAAAGTCTAGAAAAATGTACCAGACAAATAGAAAGAGGTAACTGCTCAAAATCTAAAGTATACCACCTAATCTGTGAAACAATGGAAGGGGTGATATTTTTGGAAATGTATGGCTGCAACTGGATCTGGCCCATTTGTCTTTATTGATGATGCAACTGCTGATGGCAACATCGGGAAAAAATATAAACAAAATCTAATTTCTAGATTAAATCTTTGTTTATTAAGCTCAGGACAGAGTGAAGAGAGACTTGGTACATAGAAATATATATATTTCTTCAGAGAAATATTTGCCGCCTGCTGCTTTCCTGCTGCTTTCTGCCAGATGTTAAAGAAGAATATCAACTGTAAACCTTTAAACCAGACAATGCAAAGCACACAGCTAAACCCTAACCCTAAATCAGCTAAGTCAGAGACTGGACCTGACCTAAAAATCTATTGCAAAATCTATGTATGCTAGGTTGATCAACTCTAACAGACTTATCGCTTTAATCCAAGAAAAAATAGCTTAGTGAGGGTGGTTACACCTATTATTGGGGTGGGTACACCTTTGTGTAAAAACGGCATTAATTTTTTTTTTGTTATTCTAAAATCTTGTTAAAGGTGAATAACTAGATAAAGAAAAGATGCATTTTCAATAAAGATTTGTTGACTTTAGATATAAACTGTATGTAGATATAATGAATTACTACACTATGTTAGATTTCACAATGTTATATTCACAGAAGTGAAATCCTAGGATTTTACCCTCTAATAAAATATAGGCGATTAGGTGATATTGGTCATTTGTGTTCCTGGGGATGAATTATCCAAAATACCTCAGAATGTTTCCCCTATGGCATCACTCTCAAGAACCATATTTGGTTTCAACTGGTACCTTTGTGGTTAAGAATATAAATCACCGTTGAGAGAGCCAACATCAACTTACATTTTCAACTGGCTGCCAAAACTAATGGTAAGGGGGAATAAATGTCTAAATATTAATAGAGAATAGACTTTCAAAGTGACTCTGCAGCCAGAAGATATCATATAAAACAGCTCTGTATGCCACTGGCCTGAGAGACAGAAGCCTCTGATGGACAGAGAGCCATGGAGAATAATTCACAGTAGTGCCAGCAACCCACCCACCTGCAGAGTACATCAACGGTAAATCAACTAGGATGAGGCGGCAGAAGAGAAGCTGAGGAGGAATCTGCAGGCCCAGTTCGAGTGATCTGATTGGTTTTCCTGCATCCGATCTGCAGTCTAACAGACTCCCAAACAGTTGAATGAGTAAATAAAGTACCCCAGGGGACTCCTGCTGGAGAGAGATTATTGTAACGGTGCACACAAAGGAGCCTATGCCCCGGCACTCAGGGGACTCCGGACAAAAGCCTAAGTTGGGGTTTCATCACGGAACCAACTGAGTTTGTTAATCTCATCCGGGCCTGCACCTCCTGCCATTACAAGCTGTGCAGTTACATACTTAGAAATACATGTGCTCAAAAATGCACACACACATACACACACACACACACACACACACACACACACACATAGAAACACACAAAGTCATTTACATGCCCACACACATAGAAACACACAAACACACATTTAGCACACATGTATGCCTTGGTGTTAATCTAATCCTGTGTGTTTTTTGTGTTTGTGCTTGTCACACTCATCCCAGGCTACACTTGCTGCTACTGCAGGCCATGCACTTGCTCACATAAAAATACTGTGGGAACCCAAAATAAATATTTCCTATTTTCCCTATTATCCCATGAGCATAACCCTTTCCCTAAACCTCAACTCACTTTAATCTAACAATAACCTTAATCTTAATACCCTAAACCTTATGCCTACATCTAACATAACCATAACACCTAACCCTAAATCTAAGCCGTAATGCCTCACTCTAAAACTAACCCAAATTGTACAGTTTACACGAAATCTAACCCATTAGACCTATTCACTGTCAGAACGGTAAAAAAACATGCTGAGGAACAAATTATAAAGTTTTACTATCTGAACATCTGGTCCATATTTGCATACTACTACCAGGATTACAGTAAATTATACAATAGATGTTTCTGAGTATGAGTGTGTGTGTGTGTGTTTGTGTGTGTGTGTGTGTGTGTGTGTGTGTGCGCGTGGGTTTGTGTGTGCGTGTTGGTGCCTCATAAGATCAATCTCATGCTTACTTGGCTGTAGAAGAGAGTTTAGCGGAACATTCGAGCTGTGGTATTATGGAGCCACAAACCATCCTGCACAATTATTCCTTCTCTCTCAAGCCCGAAACAACTAAATGGATTAGGAGCCCCTCTTTCCATCAGGTCCTCCATCCAGGACAAAGCAATCCACAGCTTAATGTCACAGTCAATGATAAAGGTACAGATCTCTGTCAGTCGGCTTGGGGAGAAATACCCTTTTTTAAAGCCAATCTAATTTTGAGATTAGGGAAAACAGTATCAATAAGTCACTTTTAAAGACTAATGTGTGTTAAGTAAAACCTGCTGAAGTGCTATTATTGTTAGAATGCATAAAGTACATTACATACGTAAAATAACTAATGCACGCCATTCACCAGTACCATTATATTTCTACTTGCATGACAAACAGACATAATACATTGGTGAGCATAGTTCACACAGTTATGAGTATAATAACAAAATAACAAAATATGGCTATACCTTGCACAGTGGAAGAAAAAAGAGAGAGAGAATGATAGACCCCAGGTTGAGGGTAAACATTCCCATATCCCCATGTGTTGGTAGAATGTGTGATGTCAGTGTGAGAGTGTGCTATGGCCTTACAGCAGCCAGACTGCAGCACTTGCCACTCTGATGCCACCCCTTTCTTGTGTATCTGTGAAAAGCATACGTGTTAGAAAAACATTCCAGAGTGGGAGCCCACGGCGACTGGTGTTGAGCTCTGAGACTCAGAACCCTGTCTTGATTCTACATACACATTTGACTCTGAGGCTTAGACAACAGGCAAGGAAGGAGCTAATGCTGTTTTATATATCTTGTAATTGCACTGAACCATGCACAGTAACATTATTTATCTGATTACATTTCAATATTGTGGTAGAAATTTGGTAAACATCATATTGCTAAATATTTGTGGTAATGGTGGCAACATTATTTTGCTAAATGAGCAAAACCCAGTTCCCCTGTTTTGATTTCATAATTAAATATAATATTTTTATATAATAATGATGAACAAAATTAATAATAATAAAATTAGAAATCCATTAATGTAATAGCATTCACCTAAAAAAATATAAAGTTTTGTCTTTCTAAATGTTGAAATTTTACTAAAAGTAACAGAGGAACATACCAAAATGTTAAGCCTTTTTTCAAAAACAATTTCTTGAATTTAGGAATACATGTAGTATATATTAAATAGTATTTATTGGAATGTTATTAATTGTATACATGCAGTCTATATTAAATGTTATTGAATATAAAGGGCTTTAAAAAATCGATATTGGACCATAATATCAGATTAACGATCAAAGGGATGCAAAAGGCACTCACTTTGTGGAAAAGTCATCTTATATTTTCGCAAATTGACACAACAACTAACATGGCATTCATTCTCTCTCTCTCTCTCTCTCTCTCTCTCTCTCTCTCTCTCTCTCTCTCTCTTTCTCTACATACATACAAATATTTACAATTTGTAGATTTGCGCTTATGCACATTATTGAGACACAAATTTACTGTATATTTTTGAATAGCTGCGATCCTCTGAAAATAAACCTAATTCCCTGATTGTTGAAGCAGTATGTAACCATATGTAACAATGAGTAACCCCGTTTCTTTTTCAAGGCGGACTGACATGTCCAGCTGCTTCCCTGACTGGACCCCTAATTGCCAACTTTGGAACATGAGGTTGAGTCGTGGATACCCACAAACTGTATGCTTCAGTTGCTTTGCCCCATTTGCCATCATTCAGAGTAATGTGAGCCCACCAGGAAGCTCCCAGTACAGATCTGACACCTCTCACCCTTAGGCTAGCAGATCCCCCACAACAAGCCACAGGCATAGCTCCACATCCCTATGCCCAACAGTCTGGCTTCTTGATGATGGGTATCAACATGGCTGAGCATTGGTGGCTTACCAAAGTATCCTGCAAGCTTTTCAATTTTCTGCTATTACGGTACACCCATGTACATGCACCTAGGTGTAAACAATGATGCTCAGAAGCTGTGATTAAACCTAGTTGCAAGACATATTAAGCACACCATTGTGTTACTTTGTGAACAACTAGGCCTTTATTACCATGATTTGGATATGTGGGTATTATGACCTGTTTAATAAAATATTAATATCTGAATGTTACTGCAAGAGAGCAACTTATAATTGGAAACTACATTAACCGCTAGGAAATAGATGAATAGAAAGGGCACACACCATTACACATAAAGCCCCCTACTACACCCAGGTACCAATGTTCTGAGATGACAGATGATTGCATCATTTAATGCTGCTGCGACAGGCAAGCCAATGTTGACATAGAACCCAATACTTCCTTATAGAGGAACACAGCTAGCCCCAGCCAGCTCCTTGCCACACTGTGCAGTAAGAATCCAGGCAAGCTGAAGCAATATTATCTAGCTTATGGCAGCTAACATTAAATTTGTCTTTCTGCTGGGCCCTCAACCTCTTCACTAGCTAATTCTTCATTCACCCTGACTATTTATTTTGGAAAAATGTGAGAACAAAATGCAGCGCGTCAGGCGAAATACATCATACTGTTTCTGACCTGAAGTGTATGTTCAAGAGTACCTTGTCCTACTCCGAAATGTCCAATCTTGTCCGTTTAACATGACAAGGTTGACCAAAGGCCACATGGGGGTAAGTGAAACACAGTGAGCTAGTACAGGAACCAAGCCATCAGCATGTAGTATCCTATATCCCACATCCCGAACACAACTAATTAAAAAACAACAATTCACAGATGAGCAGCCCCAACAAGCCTAAAAAGCACCTATCATCCCACCAGGGGAGTCCAACTGAGAATTAAAGGAACCGAGAAAACAGGGCTACTATGGATCAGTGGTTTGTTATGATGTGCAGTGATATGAACAATATACTGCCACTATAACAAATATTAAGAGAGTGGATCAAGTGATTAATAATAAGGTTATTACTCTAAAACAAAAACTAATTAAAATATTAATCTTTTGATTAGCTGAATATTTCACAGGATCTGTTGACACTCAATTGCTTTTGTCTGAACATCACAGTGCAATGTAGTTTAAATGTATATTCAGCACCAGTCCAAACTTTGGACACACTTCCCTGGCACAGTATATTCTAAGGAAATAATACACATCCCTAACAGGCCAACCTGCTGAACGTTCCCTAATAATGACCTACTGACCAACAAGAGAAGTGACACATTACATACGCCTTTTTGGACCAGAATGTTGATTTAGGGAAAACATCTCTCTTGGGTACATGCGTGTCTCCTCTAATGATATCCAGTTTATCCCCCAACACCAGGATAGAAGCAGCTCTTAGAAACATGGCAAAATCCCACTCCAATTTACACATTTCCACCCAGTCCCACAGATGACCAACTCATAGTTTCGGCTATAGCTGAAACCACACAGCAGACAACTGTTATTATTTGTTAGTTGTTTCATTACAATGGCACCTATGCTAGTCCAAAGTACTTGAAATAGAATCTCAGTTATATGTGAAGAAGACAGCAAATTAAAAGTCACATTACAATATATAAATTTAGTGAAAGCATTTGTGTGTCATTTGACTTAATGAGACATTATAACATACCTTCAAAGGGATATTTCACTGCATCTGGAGCATCAGCAATTGTGGTTTCTATTAGAGGCTCAAAATGGCCAGAAACGAAGAACTTTCTTCTGAAACTCATCAGTGAATTCTTGTTCTGAGAAATTAAGGCTATTCCAGGTGAGAAATTGCCAAGAAACTGAAGATCTTGGACAACGTTGTATACTACTCCCTACGCAGAACAGTGCAAACTGGCTCTAACTAGACTAGAAAGAGAAGCGGGAGGCCCCAGTGCACAATTGAGCAAGAGGACAAATACATTAGTGTCTAGTTTGAGAAACAGATGCCTCACAGGTCCTCAACTAGCAGCTTAATTTAATAGTATCCACAAAACTGTGAAGAAGCGACTCCAGGATTCTGGCTTTCTAGGCAGAGATGAAAAGGCAACCTACAACATCAAAAATTCATAGTGATAATAAACTATTCTTGTAATTTTGCTTAAGATCCTGAAGAAACATGGCTCTTGTCAAACTGTAATCTTTACTAAGTCAAACAAAATGTAGCAACATGGCTATCCAGCAATGTCATAGCTGACAGGAACACAGCTGAGACAAGTCAAATGACTATTGAACAAGGACAACCATATAGTGTGATGAGCAATTGGTCAAAAACAGAGGACATAAACTTTGCTAGAAAACATGATTCCATATATTTTTATATCAGATAGAAGGCTCAATCAACCAAAAACATCATTGGTAGAACTTTTCAGGCATTTTGAAAATACTGCTTTATGCTAAATTATGGCTGAAACACCTCTGAGTATTTTCACTTTAATATATTCATTATATCACACTGACCTTGATTATAATGTATAAATAGAAAAATAGTTTTTATATTTATTAACTGTGCATTTGTCTTATGTGTTTATGTCTATTCAGTCATTGTGAAAAGTAAAAAAATCATTCTGAAATGTAAAGCAATCCTGTTGTTTATAATATCAATGCAAAAAAAACTTCTGAAAATAAAGAGAATTAAATTCTTCCCTAATCCTATAATAACATAATACATTCCAACTGAGGCAGATTGTGCAACACGAACACCTTTTGTAGTTGTGTCATTCAGTGTTGCCAGTCTCTTGATTTAAGGTAACCTCAGATAATTATGGGGCATGAATAAATAGGAATGTAATGAGGAACCTCTGCGGTTCTATGTCCAGGAGCCTTGCAGCGCACAGCCGTTTGTGGGCTGGAAATTGCACCTTAAATAAATGTTATAAAATTCAAAAGGGTGCCATTTACATCCAAGTATCCCATGAATGACAATGAAATAAACTAATACAGGTAAATGTGTATGTGTGGGACACCTCATTCGTTTTTGACCTTAGAATGATGGAAGATGAAGAAAGGTGTGGTGTGACGATGGTTAATGATGTGGGAGTACATGACAGCAATCAGTGGGTTACCGTTTAGAGTGGTGGTATTCAAATCTGGCCCTCAAAGTCAGTTTTACTCAATTTTTCAATTGCAACCCCCTAATCAGGAACTTTGCCTACTGTTCTAGCTCATCATTAATTGCACCCACCTGGAGTACCAGATCTAAATAAGTCTGTGATTAGGGGGTTGCAATGAAAAAAAGTGAGTGGCACTGGCTTACGGGGACATATTTTATACAACGCTGGTTAAGATGCTTTGCCTTTGGAGCTCACACATTTAGAAAACTATTACCATAGAGCTTTATGGACAAACATACTACTATATAGTGATGTACTACTACTGGCTGGCTGTTCAGGCCGCATACACAACTTATACGCAGCCACATGCCTAATAAGCAAACTGCACAAAGGGAAAGGTGGTCAAATAATTGTTTTCTTCTCTGTGCTGCCAGCTTCCTGGCTGCTTCTCCCAGGGAATTGCATCCCTGACCTGCTACTATGAAATTCACATTGTTACCACTAACTGCTTACGGTCATGTTGCATAGAGCAGGATGAATGGCAGACAAAAACAGTGATGCAAAGCAATATATGTAGCTCATTGTTTGGTGTATGGTATCTAGCTGGGAGCTATTATGTCCCAGTGATTGAAGGAGCAATGATAAAAAGCCCTGACTCAAAAAGCTTAACATTTAGTGAAAAGCATGAAAAAGCTCTCATGCTATGAGAGGAAACATAGGGCACACACTATTGTCCACATGCTGCACAATCTACGAAGAATACACTTCAGCTTCCCATTCAGACACCAGCCGACACCACCAGCCAGTCAGTTCAACTCATATGAACTCACTGATGGGATGCTCACAGTGGTAATTTTGCCAAAATAATTCCTGCTTGCGGTGTCCTGTTTAGCGCATGTATGTAATCTACAGCTGACAATCCCATAACCGTAATGTTTTATTGAATTTACATACATTTATAACTACATGATTGTTGTCAGTTATAATTATACGATTTAGTTCCATTTAAGTTGAATTGGTCTGCCCCAAATAAGTGGCAATTCCACATACAATATTAACAATAATAACAAAAATTATAATAATAACGAGCTAAAAATAATAGTTCTTCTTCGTGTTTTTTCCCCTTCGGTTTCTGGTTTTCAATATTAGAGTATTCCTAGAACGTTAAATGAATAATCAATAATTACATTATTTTCTTATATAGACGCATTATATTCCCCCCCAACAAATTTTGCTCGCTTTATTTATATTTGTTATATTTGGTGTGTGTGTGTGTGTGTTTGTTTGTGTGTGCATGTGTGTATGCGAGCAAAGCGATAATAAGTGTGTAAGTGTATGTGTGTGTGTGTGTTGGGACATGGGGTGGAATTACAATGATAAGTCAAAACGAATTAACTTAATATCAGTAAACAACTCCTTTAGCTAGTGCGTATTTTTTGTATTGTGTATTTTTGTATTCCTGCAACGAGAAAAAAGCCTAGGACAACTACGTTTTTTTTAATATGTTTGTTAACTTAAAAAATGCGCTTAAAATGTAATGTTTTGGATCAGACTTTAATCAAGCCGTTATGGCATTCACTAAATGCCCTACTAAATGCTGCAGTGGAAATCATCGGTTTACAATCCCACCACAAATCAAACACTTGCCTCAAGAGATCCAAGTCCTAACACATCCGAAAAAATCAATACTTCTAATAAGTAATAAGCACCAGAAAACCTACTGAGTGACTGACTAAAGACCACCAAGCAATAGATCCGGAATAGGTTAACTTGCGACAATTTAGGGCGTTATTTCGATATTCTTGTGGTAAAATTTACTTGTTACCACAAGATGTTAAAAAGAAAGAAAACATTTAAATATATAATTTCTGAAAAAAGTATTTCATATCTGTGGCAGCCCAAGTGTAGTCAAGTCCAGGTCCATGACATTGACCAGCAGGCCAAACGAAGCGCATGTGCCTGGATCACACAGTATAACAACGCAATTTGAGATTCGGACACACTTAGTTTAGGCCCAGTATATGAACGATTTAAGGTAAATCAATTTGGGTTATCCAATTAATAAACACAGCCTACACTAGAATTGCATGAATTGAATGAACGGTTGTATGGATGTTGGTGATTTGTCCTTGTGCGTAAAACAAAAAATACAGATATAAATATAATTCTTACTGTTGGTAGTCATGTTTGCAGTACAATTTTCTATCCCGGAAGTAACAACTGGCAGTGAGAGGTTGAAGACACATAGCGCACTGCAAACATTCCTCGTGCCATGAGGAATCGTTGACTCTCATCAGAAACCGGTCAGATATTGGACGCTGGCATCCTTCACACAGAGATTGGTGATGGCATTCCGTCCCTTAAACGAATGTAAAATATGTTTTAAGGCAACGATATTGACAAAAAATGTAGACTCGTAATGTATTCATATATTCAGAATGCTGAAAAGATTTAATCGAAATATAGGCCAGGAGATTTTAGTTAGTGTTAAAGATAGGTTCAATAATTGTGATCCAATTACCTAACAAATTGATCATTTAACAAATGATTGCCATAAGGTAGTTTGTCAATGTAAAAGGGAGACCGAGCTTTGTGTAAGTGATGCGTTATTTAGGATACACAATAAATGCTCAGATATATAAATGAGCAGCGACATTGACCATTTGCCTGGCAATTAAACACACATGTACAACTTATGAAATTAGGGAATAATGCGGCCTGGATACTGTAGGACATACAATTGCAGCAAATATCTTGTGCAATAACTTTTTCGTATCGTGTGTGTCCGTGCTCCCAGGTTCTTTTGGATGCATATTAAACAGAGGACTTACCAAGCATGACTCCGAGGGTAGCTTGACGGTGGGGTTGATCTTCAATCTTAATACCGTCTAACATCCTTGGGTACTTGGATTGGTGTCTCTTCCAGAAACAGCGTTCTAGTGACTCAGGACCTGTTGCAATATCCATAACAATGAACTGTCAGACCTGCCTTCACTTCAAATCCTAGCTAAAGCCCACAATATTTTGACTAGGCGACTGTTTCCAGGTCGCTCACTTTCAGTAACGATGAAAAAATAAAAATAAAAGATCGATGGCCCACTGTTGAGATATTTCATACATGTATGTCTCGGAATCGTATGATAAGCCAAAATTAACCTGAAAAACACTATTTGGTAGTGTCACCTGTAAGTTTGGACTGAAAACGTATACAGTAGTCTATCTTCTTGTTTGCACCCGTGCGTGGCGGAATAGGAAGGTAGTGGAGTAGGGATGTACCCGCTCAAGTTTTGCGTATACCAACACAAATAACAAAAACAACAACAACAATAAATCCTGGAAATGTTAGTGAAATCATCCAATGGTAACTGTTCAAATAGTTTGACTCCGATTCTTGCTGCTTGAAAAGTCTCTTACCGAGATTGAAGAAAATGGATCCTCCCACCCCACCGTCGCGCGTCACTTCTTTTTTCTTTTTCTTTTTTTTTGCCTATTTACTAACATGGGGATGCTATTGATGTTCACTCGGTCCTGCACTGTACAAAGTTGACATAAGAGTTCCGCATTTTACTTCGAATTAAGTTATATACACATTTTGGTGACGTATCATTGTTAGCATGCCTAGACAACAATGATCAAGAAAGACATTGTACACTAAAGAAGGTTATTTCAAGTAGGCCTACGCTATAACTTGCTAAGACGATTTATCTATATATAGTTCCGGAAATTCTTTTTAGACCACTGCACCTTTTTCTTTCCTTTCCAAAAATGTCGAAAAGGAATGTTTTGAGTGAGAAACAGAAGGGTTAAAATTTAGAGACCACTGCAAATTGAACGTTTCTGTTCCTCACTCAAAACTTTATATATCGCGTATATGCTGTTTTTACAAAAGGTAAAACGTTACAATTTGAGCATATTTTTACATGATTATGATTCGAATTGCTACTACAGTACTACTAGCCTGCTACTAGTCAACTATTGAGGCGGGCAAGTATAGAAGTGGAATAGTAGGCTACTGAGGCTGTTATTGGTTGTTGTTGTTGTTGATAAGCTCCGTCTCATAGGTCAACGACCACTGTAATCAAGTATTGGACCATCACGCTTTGGACGATCACAGTCTTGTGTCCACTACAAAGACTCGAACCTAACGACCCCTATTTCGATGCACCTGGCGATGGGTGGCGATAACTGAGCACCTCCGCAGCCTATATGCTTAACGGTGAGAGTGGATTCTTCCTCAAAATAATTGACGTTCAATCTTTTTTTGCAATAAATATACTACATAGCAGTAGACTACTCTATATAATATCATAGAGACCTTTATGGCATTCATTCATTTGGGGATACCATTTTAATTACTTGGGCTACTTAAATAATTATTGATGTCCTATACATCGGACATTTCGTCCTGTTGGTTTTTGTACATAGCTAAATTATTGTAAGCGGTTTGATAACCTTTTTGGGGGTGGGGGGTTTGTGCTTCACGATCAGTCGAAATTAATGTTATAAGGGGTGTCAGTTGCTGAATAAAAATATACACACAAGAAATTGCAACAGTTAGGACAACAAATAATGAGCAGTTATAATTATCTCACTGACACAATTATGCTGTTCTTTGTCTGACTCAGGCTATCATTATAATTCAGCAGAGGGTTATTCCTTTCATCTGTTTTTATCAGTTGCACGTGTCCTCAGTTGTGGTTGAGATGCACAGGACTTGGAACCAGATTTATTCATGACAGGATGGACTAGAAAAACAATCCTTGGAATCGAAAATATCCTTAACAGAAGATAAGATCACATTCCTCAATTCGAGATTTTTCCTGATTTCAACCAATTAAAATATACAATATAATAACAATTTAAAATACATTGTATTGACATTTTGTGGTCCTTTAATATTGTCTATATTGTTATATTTGTCTAAAACGTACAATATTTTCTTACATTTAGGCTTTATTTTAGGTAGTCTGAAAAGGTGAGCAATGCAAATCACATCATGTACATAATTCGTAATGCCTTCCTTTTCGCTTTTCAGTGATGCTGCACTTCAAATGTTTTAAGACACATCAAGCAGTCACTCTTTGATACAACCTCATTGCTCACTGTCACTGGAATAGGCACAGCATAATTGCAGGCCTAAAAAATATTGCTTATGTCTATGCGTGGGTAAGAATATTTAGAGCAATGGTTCTCTTTTGAAATATTTGTATTGAAATACTGGCATACAAATGTCGTGCAGGAGGTGTGTTGGAAGACACTGCCTCTGCAATTTTTTATGCGCGCTCGACTAAATCCAATTTATATCCTGTGTTAGAGAAGTCAAACAATTACTGGACCAAACTTATACCGACTTTCAGCAAACAAAAATTATGCCAACATTTTGTTTGTTGATTAAACATTTTAATGAGATTAATCATATGTTAGTTTGTCTTTGCAATGAGACGTTATGTTGCTGCAAGGTTTATAATCAAAGCCACATTTGTGATATCTAGGACAGACATAATAAATCTAAGCCCGAGATGTGTTGGCCGGTGCAAATAATTGTAACGAAATTTCGTTTACAAATGTCAACACTTTTTACAAATAATTCGTAACCATAACCGATAAAAAATAACCCTAACAATTTAAACAATGCCACAATAGTGAAATAATAGCATTTATACTAATAGAAAGTATCACAATCCGAGTAAAGGCGTTGCACCTTACCTGGTACAATACACATATATGCCTATGGAAAAATAGGTAGCTATTTTTAGGCTATTGTGAAAATGGAAAAATTAGACAACTTTTGCATTCTTCAAATATTTGCAAGTGTGTAATTTTCAATACAATACTCAAAAATTTCTCCATTTACTTACCACTCACCGTATATATGAAAGTGAAATGACCAAATTATCCATTACATATAAAAATACCATACGTTTCAATACAGAATGTATGAAATCTAGGTTAGAGCTACCTCGTATCCATTAGTGTTCTTGATATCCTTTGTGGACCATATGTGAACTGTAGCCTACTTTGCAATATTCAAAGCCAGAGAACTGCTCCATGATTTGTTAACAACACCCTCTTGCGTTCAGAAGAGGATTTGCTAAGGGCTATGACTTCAATATAAATTCACTATTTACACATTTTAGATGGCATTTGGGTAGAAAATAGCTTATATTTGTTTACATGCGTCAGTGGTTAAACAAAAGTGCTGTCTTGGCAGAGAGCAATGTGTCTTATTTCGTTTACCTTTATACTATATGCCGCCGGCACCAGGAAAAGGTATGATGTAAGTCAATAAACACGTTTTAGAGTTTAAGTTCTCTATACAATAATCTCAATCTGTAACAGACCGAAAGGGTAGTGGTCTTATTGACCGGCAGGCTTATAAGAACGGTGTATACCGGCTAAGGATGTTAACACCAGTGCCACATTGTAAAATCTACATTTATGTGTAATGCAGCTAATTATAGTTAATTTATTGGAATAACTATTTCAAGGATGGACACAACATTAACCTCATATGTAGGCCTAAATCATTGCAAGTATATCATATCGACTAAACAATACAAACATTATTGTGATGAACACCAACAGGCAGTCAGGAAGGCCATTACTTGACCAAAAGCTGTGATTTTGACCCGCGTTTAATGGGTCAAAGAATCCCTCCCCATACAAGCCTACTAATGAAGAATTTTCACGCAGCAGGTGTGTTACATGTGCACCTTGGGAAAAGCTCGTACGCTAAGAAGATTATAAGGGTGAGTCTGTTCAGTAAAACAACCCATTTCTGTTGCATCCATCGAAAAGGTAAGAGGTTATTGTTTGAATGAAATGCATGCAAATGCGAATTTTACTTTATATTTTTGTGAAAAATAAGACAACGAAACAAGTATCCTAAGAGCACTTTACTTCTAAAAACTAAGCTAATGTCAATAGATATGTTAAAAATATACTCAAGTTAATTAACTCACCCGTACCACAAACATTTTCTTATTGTAAAATACACTATCATGTATTAAAATGAACCAGTACCTAAAGGCAAAAAGCGGAAACGAATGGAAATAATCTAAAAGCAACCGTTACATTTCAATGTAATTAGGCCTGTAATTAGCCAATGCATCTTATCGAGCTCAACATACACCCAACAGTGATTTTTCATAATTTTACATGTGATTTTTAAATGTTAAGAATTATGAGTGTGTATTTGTTGTCGATCACTGAGACTGGTCTCAAAACCTTGATTAGTTGTTTCGTCTAGAACGCCTTCGGTAATTGACGGATGAGGAATTTAACATCTTAAAACATTAAAAACAATAAAATTATAGATTAAGATAATTCTAATGAACTTTATTTATTGACAATTATGTCTCATTTCTTGAAATAAACACGAACTTTGTTGTATTCATTGTTTTGATTATTAATTGTGAAAATAAAATAAAAACCTAAAGAGTTGGTTTAAATAGCGAAGACGTATGTGATGGTGTTTACTATGATGGTACATTTGGATACACACACAACTTATTTTTAGAAAACGACATTCCTTTCATGAAAAGCCTTAACAAATCTTTACATTTTCAATATTGTAATTCAATATCAGTTGTAGGTCCCAGCAATCCCATGATTAGATTAGGTTAGTAACAGGACGCTATAGTGTGGATGAATAAATTAAGCTATTTTATAAGTGAACCGCTTGGGAGTACGTCTTCTTGTAGGCTGCTTGTCTGGCATATGCAGAACATACAGCGTAAATCAAAGTATTTTAATGGGGATTCACGAACTGCTCAAAACCACACAAACATGGCATAAATGCTATCATGATTATTCAGAAGCGTATATATTTTTCACTCATTTTTAAATAGGCCTTATTTTGGAGACAACCTTTGAAAGAATATTTTGAACGTCTTTAGAAGCATTAGGTAAAGGAAATAATTTTAAAAAAAGTTTGCAACCATTTCGGTAAATAGGGTTTCCAGAACCTTATAATATGTTACTCAACAATATATGTAGTGATGTTAACACACCATTCAATATTTTAAAACATCACAACAAGATATATACAGTACTAGCAAAGTTAGGGTTTGGTCACTGTCACGTTGGTGGCAACTTGTTACAATTGGAATTACAAAGCATTTTGTTCAAAAGATTAAACCCGTAATATATAGTAAATTCCAATGTTGGAGAACTGGTTCTTAACAGTGATATTTTAATGAATGATCTATATATCTTTGGCTCATCATGCTTCTTTAAATAATAAACAACTTTCAAGTGGTGCTGTATGTCCCACACAAGGAATGGGTTATGCTATTATAGGCTTATAGCAGCTTTTGAGGTAGATTAGAACATGATCTCTGACATACAAAAACAACATGGCTACTTTATCCTATTATTATATCCTGTAGGTAAAATTATTAGCCATTAAAATACCACCCCAAAGTAAGATATTTGAACATAATGAAAATGATGAAAGCATGAAATAGTAGGAGAATGTATGCATTAACCTGCTCTTGTTCCAAATGTCTGCTACTGTAAATTACAGAATTTTTCACCATTAACAACAAACCACAGATGAATATCTTGTGGTCATGGTGTTGCATCCCACCAATAAAGTTTCAAACAGTTGTGCTGTAGACTCTATTCAAAAACGCACCGAAGCTCTTCTGGCTGCAGGTAGTGGCCCAGTGCCCTATAAATAAGCTTTATGTTGGTGTTTCCTTTATCTTAACCTGTGTATCATGCAGCAATCAGCTTTTAATATAGACTGATGAACGCTCTCTAAACAGCAAACGACTTGTATACATCTGGGATACATAACACCAAGGATAGATGTGCAGTAATAAAAACAAACATAGCATACAAATACACCAGTGTTAAATATAATTTCTATAGCACCAGCCTGAGAATGATCCAGCACAGAGGCTCTCCTCACCATGAGAACAACAATGATGCCCCCTGCTGTACAATTTAATACATTTACTTGAAAATTTAGTTTTCTATTGAACTTAGACTGGGCTTAACTAGGCTTAAGCCATGTTTGCATTAACAGCCCTTAAAGAGAGAGTAATAATGCCTGAGTAAATCTTCATGAGAATTAAACATAATGTAATCTACATTTTTCTGAATTTTAGAATGGTACATCAAATTCAAACACAGGAATTGATGAATAAAGAAAAATTAGTTGCCAGTGAAGGACTGTACTGCTGTCCCTGTAATCATTGCATGAAAAAAAACACAAAGGGATTCAACAAGATTTCCCACCAAACCAAAAACCTAACATTGGAAAGAGCAGATAAAACATACTGACAAGCCAGCATTGGATAATGTTTTATATGCAATGCTCAGTTCCTGAGCAAGACCGTTAACCCGTAATTGCTCCCAGGTCTTTGCTGTAAATAAGAATTGGTTCTTAGCATACTTCCATGGTAAAAAGATATTATCTGCTTTGTGTCATACTGTACATGAGGCATTGTGAAACACCTTCATCCTGTCTCTCAAGCACCCAAATGCATTGAATACACTTGAAATACTGCAATATTTATATTACCAAAACCATGTTATTAGAAAATCTCTGTCAGTCACCCAACATCTATCCATGACACTTACCAGATGGTTGTGACCATAGTTAACCATACCATACCATTGTGGGTAAAGGCTGGTATCATCCATCTGGCATGTAGATATTACTGTGACTAAGAAACATTAAGCATCTGAGGTAAGTGCAGAACGGAGCTGAAGAACAGTAAATAGAAACCAAGTCACATCTGGAGAAGTTAATAGGCCACATATACAGACTGGGGAGTTGTGTCTGTGAGTGGGAGATGATAGAAAGGCCAGAGCAAAGACTACTCAGCTGAAACAATAAAGAACCTATACGTTCCATTTGTTGCTCAAAAAAATTTCGTGTCCTTATTGCTGGAGGAACAGTTGTTTCACCTGCATTGGGTGGTAAAATGAATTTCCCAATTCTTGTATAATTAGCAATGCCTTTCATTGGTTGTATTGTAATTTTATTTGTCTCCAGAACAATAATGTATCCCTCCACAGGACTGTAGTATGTGGTTAAGATGATGTTAAGGTATGTTCCATTAACCTTTGTTTTGTGGGATACATTCTCTACTCTTCATGTGCTTATAGACATTGTGGCTAGATCACTGAAAAATGATTAAAATGGATCTAAAAGGGATTCATGCTTTCATAATGTCAGTCTAGCTGTTTTGACTCTGGAAATCTACATTTTGATGTTAAAGACCATCTTTTTGAGAATAAAATAGATTAAAAAAAAACATTCATAATATAGTCTTGACTCAGCAACTCCAGGCAGGCTCTGGACAGTAACAGATTTGGTACATGAGTCCCCTGAAACAGCTTTTTATCACAAGGAACCAACTCACTTGACAGAGAACGCTCCACTGACTAGCCACCACACTTATTTTAGTAACGCATCCGTTGCTGAACAGTCTCTCCCTCATCCAAGATGTTGCTGAGCCAACCCGGGCAATGCGCCTTTGACCTACACTGTTAAAATTGCATTCTTTGTAACACCAAAACTAGTGGCAACTAAAGATAAAAAACACATAGATTTAGCGAAGACCCTTCACTAGCATAATTATTCATCAGAAATGTTTGAACAATTTTCTCTATATGAAATATCACTAAAAACATACACATTGTTAGCATGTAAGCATTTTTTCAATCATCTTTTTTATAACCTACAAGTCTCTTTTCACATGCTTATTATGCATATTATGAATATTGTAAAAACAATCATATTAATAGTACAAATCAAAAGTTAAGAGTAGGCATCTAAAATGTGCACATTTATGTTTATATTACTAACTTTGAGGGGACCAAAAATCTTACTTCCAGCCTAGGTGTTAGGTTTAGAGTTAGGTGTTAGAGGTTATGGTTACATTTCTGGGGTTACGATTGGGGTTAAGTTTCAACATAAGGTATAATCGTCTTCACAAGGATAGAGATTCCTAAACTTTGTTTGTGTGTGTGTCATTAAAAGACTGCACTTCAAAGAAAAGGTAGAAATCCAACATATGTTTTTCAGCTGGTTTCAGCTGGTAGTGAAGATCTAGACAGCATCTGTCAAGGGAACATTTCCAATCTGCACTGTACATTAGGCAGAGTATTCTGAAAGCATTCTCTATCAATATGTTCAACTCTTTTTGTGCTAACATAATTTAGCTTAAAATAACATCATATCATAAGAAATAGGCCTACTCTCAACGTCTGATGGAATTGTTACACAAAATAGAATAGTGAGAGCGAGGAGGAAAAGGAACAAAGCTTTTTGTTTATTGCCAAGATTTGAAAGCCAGAGCACATCATCATAAAGCAAAATAAAGGTGTTTTCTGCACCTTAAAGGTCTATCCCATTTCTATTTTGACATTGTTCCACCTTTAACTTAGTCAGTCATGTCGCATGCATTTCTTTTTTTATCTGACAATATAGGAAGATATCTTTTTTAAAGATAGCTAGCCCCAGATAACTGCAAACATGTCGCTACGGCGCTCAATGTTCATGGCCTGCAGCTAGTTCTGCTAACAACGACTGATGAAAGTTCTGATGTACACCTTTATACGTAGAACTTCTGAAGGAGTTTCAGTCTGCAGTGAGGCCTTAATTCAATGTGCTGGTAAGTAGGCCTACTAGCCAACTGTATGATGCCTCATATGTGTGGCCAGGTACATTAGCTTTTACAATTAATGCATCGGAATTTCCAATTCTAATATTAGTTGCCAAACTAATTATTTACTTGTGTGATCTGCATAACATTAACATCTCTGAAAAGTAGCTGATGTGGTTATTTTGTACTGTTATTACACATTTAACTTACAATTATTTGTAACAGTGTTTAAACAAAGAACTCCGTTTTATGTTTATTTGGTCCATTAAGTTAGGCCAGGGTGTATGTGATTATGGCCCTCTTTGTCAGAAATTTGAACATTGTGTCAGAAATGTGAAAATGTCTGACACAGTAGGCCCATCCAGAGAGGAACAGAGATGTGACCAGATGTGGTTATAGGCTCCTTTTTGCTTGCCTCATTAATTTAGCCACGTTTGTCTGGGAAAAGCTTGTATAATACAAAAAATACTGTATTTTGGGATATTTGGAATATCTCTGGTTTGTTATCAGTTTACCAAACTCTTAAGCATAGGGCTTTGTGAAGTTGGGTTAACACGTATGAGGAATGTGTGAACAATTCTGGATGAGTGTAAATAAAGAGCTGTTAGAGTGAAAATTCAACTAAAAGGTCCTTGTTTTCCATGAAATCATGCATAAAATAAATTTGAATCGGAAATATTGCAAAATGTATAGAAATTATAGTCATTGACAAGGTTTGAGATAATGACTTATTTGAGATAATAATTATGTCCTTCAAAACTTTTTGAGCAAGGAATGCAAAAATCCTCCATTTCCAGTAATTACAGCTTTGCAGACCTTTGGCATTCTAGTTGTAAATTTGATGAGGAACTCTGAAGTTATTCCACCCCATTCTTCCTAAAGCACCTTGCACAAGTTGGACTGGCTTGATGGGCACTTCTTACTGTATGTACAATACCGTCAAGCTGCTCCCTCAACTCAGTAGTGTTGAGATCCAGTGATTGTGCTGGTCACTCCATTATAGACAGAATACCAGCTGACTGCTTCTTCCCTAAATAGTTCTTGCATAGTTTAAAGCTGTGCTTTGGGTTGTTGTCCTGTTGTAGGAGGTGATTGGCTCCAGTTAAACACCATCCACTGGGTATGGAATGGTGTTTCAAAATGGAGTGGTAGTCTTCCTTCTTCAAGATCCCTTTTACCGTGCACAAATCTCCCACCACCAAAGCACCCTGAGACCATCACTTTGCCTGCTTGACAGTTGGCATCAAGAACACTTCCAGCATCTTTTCATTTGATCTCTGTCTTACAAATGTTTTTTGTGATCTGAGCACTTTATATTTTCCTCTCACTAGTGTTCTCAATCTTTTCTTTTTATTTGACAGTCTGCGATATGACTTTTTTTGCAACTCTGTCTTGAAGGCCAGCATCCTGTAATCGCCAGCTCTTCACTGTTGACATTGAGACAGTTTTTTGTGGGTACTTTTTAATGAAGCTGCTACATGAGATCCACAGTGAGGCATCTGTTTCTTTGTTTTTGGATGTTTTGAGCCTGTAATCAAAACCCATAATTGCTGATGCTCCAGACACTCAACTAGTCTACAAAAGACCAGTTTTATTGCTTCTTTAATCAGCACAACAGTTTTAAGCTGTGCTAACATAATTGCTAAAGAATTTTCTAATCATGGATTAGTTATGCGTCTGATCTGTATTGTATTATATCTACTGGGTTAGCACCCCTCAGCAGTGTGGGAGTAACTGAGGGTGATTGTTAGAAAACGACCTTGCTGGTCTGCTGGAATTTCCTTTCCGGAGTTAATGTGCCTAGTAACCACCTTGGCAACCTCGTGCCCTATGAACTGACCCTGTCCTCCCTCTGGGTTTGGTAGGGAACAGAAAATGATTCTCTTGGGAGTGCTACAACTAACAAGAAAACTGCTAGCCCAAATCTCTCAGTATTGCTCTGTGTTTTCCCTCTGGACCACTTTCAGCTTAATAAACGTCTTAACTGGGCAAGCGTCCCACGGGAGCTTCTGAGAACTCCTATGGGCAGCCAGGACTCAGGAGCTGGCCCTTTATTACATCCAGGTGGCTGTGTTAAAAAACACTGGCCGGCCATAAATGTCCAATAAAATGCATGTGGCACCTCGAGGGGTCTACAGGGTCACTGCACCTGTCTGTGGAGTAAGTCTTTCCTGTCTCCCCATGGCCCTTCAATTTGCTGCATCACATCACCTCCTGCTTTACTACTCCTCCGTTCTCTCCAGGTTTGTCATTATAAGTAATCTGGTGGTACTATACTACATAACTCCTAGTTTCTTAATTCCATGAGGGAGTTTAAATTCTCACTATAGTAGGTATGCGTAAGTTATGTTTGACTAAGCATTATTGCAAACATTAGCGTTAAGAGATGTTTGCATGTGTACATATAAATTATTATTTGAATAAAATGCCAGTATCCCGTCCTAGACAATCACATCACCCTTGCTTTTGACAAGCTCACACATATGAGACACATGGCAGCAAACTCCCTTCATGTGTCCAGTCCAAAGGGCGTAATTAGGCTGCAGGTTTGGTTGAGGTCTGGACACAGCACATTGGCCCTTTGATCTTACTTGAAAGCAGTTAATTGATCTGGGTTAAAGGCACTTTGTGTAGTAGACCTACACGCTCAGGAGAAAACCTTTAATTCTGACTGTTCATCTCAGAAACTGAGAAATATCGGAGGGAGAGAGACTGAGGGAGAGACTGCGATCACGTCACACCCGGCTCCGTCCTTGCTCAATTACATTAATGTGACTCACATGGTTCTGACATGGTGGCAGAGGGGAGAGCAGTGGGGGGAGAGACTCTGAGATCACTCTTCACACTGCAGTACTAGCTGGTTTTGATATCGCTCTCACCCTTGAGAGCTGTTGGAGCTTGTTACAGTAGACATGAGGGAAGGACCACACGTTCAAGCTCCTCTAAAAGGCTCAGCGGGACATTCCACTGATGACACGCGCAGAAAAACCTAAAGATCTAAAGATCCGGTCAGTGCAAAATCCTCTCTGTCTACTGCCATATCCAGGATCATTTCTCGAAGCCGATTAAAATCACTATACACATGTCAAGTGTTTTTGCACGTGAAGCAGAAAAACAGTTTTACATGGTGAGATCTGTGTTTCTATTCTACAAGTTCATAGATCCATTGTAAGCAACAGTATTATAAAAGACTAAGTCCTTGCTCATCTTGAACAGTTTCTGCAGCAGACACGGTTGGGTGTGCCAATGTTTGTGCCATTGCTATAATTTGTGGTATGTCCATGGAAGTTGCTGTTGCTACTGATCACGTCCCCTGTGCCAGTGGGAGGGGCTCGATCTCTGCAGCCCATCCACTTGAAAAACAGTCCTGCATGCTCTGGGATTAATGGCTCCCTGTGCTCCTGTTCACATTGTAGGCAGTTTATCAGTGGGTTGTAGGATCACAGGAGGCCTGTCTCCTTGTCTCCCTGCCCAGGGACTATAGGACTGCCTGGCCCTGACAAGCCTCACGCCATCACTCTTTGCCTCCCTTTGCCTGGTCAGCGCAGCACAGGGGAAGCAAGTCTGTCAGAGGAAAAGCAAAAGGCTAAGCCAGTCTTAACACAGCACCTACAACCACCTTATAAATACAGGCTTGCTTTTCCAAGCAGCAGATCCACCCCTGTCTACATGCTTACATACTGTTCCCTGTCAAAGTATTGGGTGTGAGGTGAAACATGACTGTGGTGTATCTGGCCTATCTCTCAGAGGGCGGAGCTTTGAAGTGCTGATCCACAGTTTAGTTGAACTTAAGCAAGTCAAATCTTAAATGAGTTCTAGCTGAAAATAGATCTCTCTATGATTCCGGATGCGTATAGCAGTGACAAGCATAGCAGGGATGTGACAAAGAAGGGAATTACAAAGAGATGCCTTTTAAATATGTTAATACAACGAAGCAAATATTTTCTGCTAAAGACACGTCATGTGTTTCACAAAATAGTGAGCCAGTGAAGGCTAACTCTGTCTTCTGTTTAACAGTGTGGTCTCTAAATATCATTAGTATTTCTTTATATCGTTAAGTGGAGCAGAGGGAAAAGTGGAACCATGTGAGGAAGCTTTTTGAAGGGCACTGAGTATGGCTTTTGAAGAAACTGTGGTTCTGACAGAGAGCCTATTCTGAGTATTTCTAGAGGGCTTGACCTGCCTCAATCCCCGGCAATACACCCTATAAAGTTGCTCTAGTGACACGGCCACCTAAAAATGAAAATCTCCCTGAAATCATGTAATTCAAGTAGGTTGACAGCAAACACTCATTACTGGGGGAGGATACTCATAATTTCTGTAGCTCCACCTAACAAAGGACTGTTCCTGCCTTTTTCCAACCTGTATACTAACTGTGGAAAAGTGTGTTTAGAGAGGAATGGTTGGTATCTACAATTTATCCCTATAGATAATACAGTATCTACAGTGGATATAAAAAGACAACACACCCTTGTTAGAATGCCGGGTTTTTGTGATGTAAAAAAATTAGAAATCAATAAATCATGTCAGAACTCTTTTCACTTTGAATATGACCTATAATGTGAATTCAATTAAAAAACTAACTGAAATCTTTGAGTGGGAAAATGAAAAATAAAAACCTTACAATAATCTTCTATAAGTGTGCACACCCTCGTATAACTGGGGATGTGGCTGTATTCATATTTAACCAATCACATTCAAACTCATGTTAAAAAGAAGTCATCACACACCTGCCATCATTTAAAGTGACTATGATTAATCACAAATAAAATTCAGCTGTTCTAGTAGGATTTTACTGATAATTAGTTAGTTGCATCTCAGAGCAAAACCATGGTCCAGAGAGAGCTTTCAAAGCATCAGAGGGATCTCAATGTTGAACGATATCAGTCAGGAGAAAGGTACAGAAGAATTTCCAAAGCATAAGATATACCATGGAATACAGTGAAGACAGTCATCATCAAGTGGAGAAAATATGGCACAACAGAGACATTACCAAGAACTGGATGTCCCTCCAAAATTGATGAAAAGACAAGAAGAAAACTGATCAGGGAGACTTCCAAAAGGCCTACAGCAACATTAAAGGAGGAGCAGGAATTTCTTGCAAGTACTGGCTGTGTCCTACATGTGACAACAATCTCCCATATGCTTCTTAGGAATGGGTTAGGGTGGAAAGACGGGGCCTTTTCTTACAATGAAAAACATCCAAGCCCGGCTGAAGTTTGCAAAAAAAAATCAAGTCTCCCAAAAGTACGTGGGAAAATGTGTTATGGTCTGATGAAATCAAGGTTGGACTTTTTGGCCAACAAACACAATACCCACCGTGAAGCATGGTGGTGGCAGCATCATGCTTTGGGGCTGTTTTTCTTCAGCTGGAACCGGGGCCTTAGTCAGGGTGGAGGGAAGTATGAACAGCTCCAAATACAAGGCAATTTTGGCACAAAACTTTCAGGTGTCTGTTAGAAAGCTGAAGATGAAGAGGAAGTTCACCTTTCAGCACAACAACGACCCACATCCAAATCCACAAAAACATGGCTTCACCAGAAGAAGGTTAACGTTTTCGAATGGCCCACCCAGTGCCCAGACCTGAATCCTATTGAACATTTGTGGGTTGATCTGAAGAGGGCTGTGCACATGAGATGTCCTTGCAATCTGACAGATTTGGAGCACTTTTGCAAAGAGGATTGGGCAAATATTGCCACGTCAAGATGTGCCATGCTAATAGACTCCTACCCCAAAAGTGCTGTTATAAAATCAAAAGGTGCTTCAACAAATAATTTATTTAAGGGTGTGCACTCTTATGCAAGCATGTTATTGTGAGTTTCTTATTTTTTCCCCTTCAACGATTTCAGCTTTTTTTTTCAATTGAATTGTTAACGTTATAGGTCACATTAACAGTGGAAAAGGTTCTGACATGATTTATCATTGTCAAACGTTTGTGATCCGTATGAAACTGAAACTTGTGTGCAGTTACAGTTCATAGATATCTTCACATCCAGCCATCGACTGTATATTGTCTTGACAGACCATGCATTTTGTTAGAATTTGTTAAATGTACGCAGCTCGCCATAAGATTAATATACCTCCTCCAACCACCTTGAAGCACATCAGTTTGCACGTTTTCATCACTGCTTGCTTCCACACTTGTCCTATGCATTGTCATAGCAACAGAATATACATGGACCTTTGCTTGATAAGTTAGGACTGTGAGGGTAATCATGGTAAAGGTTTACTTTTTTGTGCAGTTTAAGCAATTCTATTATTTTACTATTTATAAGAATATAACTACTACATATACAATATGCTGATATTGGCTGTTTATTATTGTGCAGATATGTATTTTTAACACCTGATTAACACTGAAGTAAAAATCTAAGAGCATTGCACTGTGGCTTTGCAATGTTGGTTGCTTACTTGTGTATAGTTACACAAGATTGCATTTCTATACACTGCTCAAAAAATTATGGGATCAATGAAATCACACACTGGGTCTCGATGAACAAAATATATTTAAGGTCAACAACTTCATTGTACATTGTGTAATTTGTTGAGAACATATCGACATAACAATGATCAATGGAAACCAAATCACCAACCGATTGAGGGCATTTCATCACAGCAACTCATAATGTGACTGAGTAGTGTGCATGGCCCCAACGTGCCTGTATGTACTCCAGGCAACGTCTGGGCATGCTCCTGATGAGAGGGCAGATATTATCCTGGGGGATCTCCTTCCAGAACTGGATTAGGACATCAGTGAGTTTCTGGACAGTCTGTAGTGCTACTTGGCAGCGACGGATGCAAAATACATTGAATTGAGATTCACAATTGGATTCAGGTCTGGGGAACGTGAGTCAATGGCATCAGTGCCTTCATCATCCAGGAACTGCCTACACACTGGCCCCATGAGCCCGGGCATTGCCCTGCATGAGGAGGAACCCAGGGCCCACTGCAACAGTGTTAGGTCTCAAGAAGGTTCTGACAGTTTGGTCAGAAACATGCACACCAGTATCCCGCTTGAGGTCATTGGGTTGATGTCCTTCTACAGCCGTCCAGACTTCTTCGTGTAATGGCCCGTCTCCTTGTATCTCCTTCATTCTCTTGAAAGTGTACTGGGCGACAAAACAAATCTTGTGATGGCACATGCCATCATGGAGGAGCTGAACAACCTGGACTACATGGGCTGCAGGTTCCACCTCACGCTACCAGTAGTGACAAGGACACTAGCAAAACGCTAAACTAGAGAAGAATCAGTCAGGAAGGATGAGGTGAGAGCAATTGTCTGGCCACCATCTGCAAAACCATTCCCTTTTTGGGGGTTGACTTGCTGTTGCCTCTCCTGTGCACCTGTTGTCACTTTCATTTGCACCAAAGTAGTTGACATTGATTCACGATCGCTTATGCTTCCTAACTTGAAGTATAGATATCCGTGAAGTTAGTGTTATACTGTGGTTTTGTTGCAAAAACTGTTACGTTGTACACAGCTCTAAGAAAGTGTGTGTGTGTGTCTGTGTTTATATATGCAGTGGTCTCTTAATTTTAACCCATCTGTTCCTCACTCAAATGCAGGGGTCTCTTAATGTTTTCCGGAGCTGTAAAGATCTCTGCCTCATTGAAATCTGTGGTTTGTCTGAATTATGATTTTATGCATTTACAGATGCACACATGCCTCACACTCATCCTATACATTGATTTTTTTGCTTTTAATTTTCCATCTGCTGTTAACCCTAACTACTATATGTACAAGAAACAAAATTACCTTCTTCACTCGCACATTGGCTCATATTGTATGTATTCCTTGTTATTTGTTAGTATTTTCTACCACTGTGGTTATACTGTATATATTTTTGTTATAATTTTCTGGTTTGACATTTTTTGTTCTATTTGCAATGCTGGAAAAAATGATCTACACATGTTGTTCATGAAGCATGTGACAAATACACTTTGATTTGATATAGTGTAGCTGTGTTTTGTTCATTGGGGAAGTGCGTGAGGATGCTGTCTTCACCTGTCACTGTGCTTTAAGGCTTCACTGATATTGGGTGATAGGTGTCACCTTCTTGAACAACAACTTCACAATGTAACAGTGGCTCTCACCAGAGTATTCCTGAAGCACCCCTGTCGGTCTGGTTCAAACAGCAGAACAGGAGAGCGACACCCACAACACAGACTTGTCATCTGTTGCACACATCGCTAAACACTTATGAATCAATGTCATTAGGAGTTCACATAGCTTACAAAGAAATCACAAATTCAGAAAGGTAACAAGCGAGTCTAATTAAGGAAGAAAATAATTAGATTAATGTAATTTCAAAAACAAATTAAATCTGTGGAGATGGAAAATGGATTCAGTTATGTTTTTTTTTATTGCACTTGAGCAGTGGAAAAATACAATTTGTGTAAAAGACTACCATTTTACATGAATATGTTGTAAGAGTAGAAATGAAGGCCTACTACAGTGAGAT
Source organism: Esox niger (assembly GCA_016801105.1). Classification (NCBI taxonomy): domain Eukaryota; kingdom Metazoa; phylum Chordata; class Actinopteri; order Esociformes; family Esocidae; genus Esox; species Esox niger. The sequence continues at coordinate 58,670 of JACXGJ010000175.1, forward strand.
TTGAGTATATATTTTTTATGTTACTGGGTAACAGTGGAGGGCAGTCCATAGTTTTAATAGCTATCACAATAAGCATTGCTTATTCTTGCAGCATTATGCTCATGATTAACTATATGATAGATGTCTGCTTACTGGGAGGGAAACAATCACATATGTCTTCAAAGAGATCTGGCTACCTAACTCCATTTATCTATCTGTCAGAAACAGCAGAGCACTGATGCAGCATCCCATTCATTCCCTGCACTCTCAATCACTGCTTCTGCTACATGTCTTCAATACATTTGACAACCCAAAGGGTAACTGATAGTTAAGTTGTACCCCGTTTATTACCATTTTTAATCAGCCGTTAATTTAATAGTCTTAAGACAAGTCCCTTTTACAGATGAGCCCTGTAAATACAGAACGTGTGCATTATTATTATAAGACTAGGAAAACAGAAAAACAAAGCACAGTTGCTGAAAACAAACACAATGAACTGTCTGAAATTACCTAGAGGCACTAATTGATGAAAGCTGTTGAAACTGGTTTTGCAACTCAGTAAAAACCATTCAAAATTGTTGCATGTTGTGTTTTTTCTTTTTTGTTGTGACCCTTTTATCGTCATAGATCTTCCCATTATTTTTTTATTTTGTTAAGTTTCATTATTGGCAGAAGGCAAGGGATTAAAACCAGTGACCAGTGATGAGCCAACACTGAGAGCCAGGCTCCTCTTTGCTGGTCTCCCGTTTCATTGTAGCGATGTCCGTTGTATTTCCCGTTTCTGTCTCCGAACTCAGACTGACAGGTTTGAAAATGAAGGAGTTATTAAGACACTACAATGTGTTTGACTCACTGGGTTTTACCTGTACCATCATGACTAGTATATACAACGTTAGTATACACTAAGCAGATCAGGTTTGTGTGGGTCTAGCCAGTGAGCTAGAAACTTCACTACACAATGATTATTACACTCATTAATCTTCATTGGACAGAGGTACTACAGAGAGAAATGAAGAGAGGTAAAAGAGAATCCAAGACAATGCACTTTCTTCTTTTGGCCTTGGAATACATCTGTAAGAGGAATTTGAGTCTCAATGATTGATTTCTCCCACCCATGGCAAAGTTTATGAAAATAAGCACTATGTAAAGGTCAGCCTAAAAAGTCATACAAAAAAATTGGTTGCTACCTGCTGGGCATTGTTGCCTGTCACGCATATAATGGTACCTGTAGGAAAGCATCAGTCGTGATTCTTTTTTTGAGACCTGAGAACATTTCTAATTCACTGTTACAAACCGGGATGCCATGTACAGGGACCAAATCTAATATTTTTCCACTTGTCAGTTCTATGATTTGATCCAGCAGCCTTTTGTTTTCTGGTCTGATGTTTTAAGTGCTAGGCTACATGCTGCTGCTAGTATACAAGAATACATGGTGTTAAATGGAGAAAAACTATCTGGCAATTGGCTCAAGAAGCCTAAAAGTCTTATTGATCAACCCAAGTGACTGAGTTAATAAGGAGACTGGGCATTTAAATATAATATTTTTTTACCATGTCCGTACTGTCCTCTGTTCATCTTTCCCCCAATTCTGAGTAGTCTCTCAGTCTCTGCCACCGAAAAACATAATCACAGTGTAATGCTGCCAACACCATGCTTCACCAACTTGCTTTACCTTAGGGATTTGCCAGGTGCAGTGTCTGGTTTCCTCCAGGGGTTGACTTTTCGCAGTCACACGAAAGAGTTTAATCAGATCAGTGAATCTTTTTCCTCTTGGTCTGAGACTCCTTTAGGTGCCTTTTAGCAACCTCCAAGTGGGCTGTTATGTGCCTATTACTGAGTTCTGTTAGCGTAACCATCAGGTTCATGGTAGTCTGTCTCCTTGCTCCCTGATTGAAAGTTTGAATGTCAATGAAACAAGTTTATTTAAATGTTATTTCACAGGTTTTTAACCAGCTACAGCAAGTCTACTAAGAAACAGTTCTGATTTTAATTCCATACAGTTGCAAGAGGACATACGTACATAAGTAATGTAACATGTTAAAATAAACACTATCTACAAAAGAAATAAACTTCAAAGTGTGGTACACATAATGGCAACAGACAGGCTTTACGAATTCAGGTGCATGTATCAAGTAACATCGTGATTAGCTTATTTTGTACATATTACTGTTGATATAGCAGAAGTTAAGAAGTGAGCTTTGGTATTGAGGGAAAATGACCTTAAACTCACTGAAAAGGCTGGTACCAGTAAGTCTTTTCTTGTGTCTAAAATGAAGGTTAGTTAACCTGAGTGTAAAGGGTGCAGTGATGAGTGTAAAAGAGTTTTATATTCAGACCCCTCCAAAAGTATTGGAACTGTAAGGCAAATTCCTTTGTTTTTGTTCTTCACTGAAGACATTTGGGTTTAAGATCAAAAGATGAGTATGAGACAGGAGTTCAGAATTTCAGCTTTAATTTCCTCGTATTCACATCTAGATGTGTTAAACAACTCAGGACATATCACCGTTTGAATTAGACCACTGCATTATTAGGTGAGCAAAAGTAATGGAACAAATAACATTTAATATTTGGTGGCATAACCCTTGCTTGCAATAACTGCTTCAAGCCAGCGTCCCATCGACATCACCAAACTGTTGCATTCTTCATTTGTGATGCTATTCCAGGCTTTTACCGCAGCTTCTTTCAGTTCTTGTGTTTTTCAGAGTGTTTCTCCCTTCAGTCTCCTCTTGGTGAAATGCATGCTTTATTGGGTTAAGGTCAGGTGATTGAATTGGTCAGTCTAAAACCTTCCACTTTCTTCCTCTGATTAAGTCCTTTGTTTTGTTGGCAGTGTGCTTTGGGTCATTGTCCTGCTGCATAAAAAACTTTGTAATGATTAGTTTCAATGCATTGCTCCATAAATTGGCAGACAAAATGATTCTGTAAACTTCTGAATTCATTCTGCTGGGCAACAAAAATTTGTCAGTCACAGGTTCCAATAAATTTGCTCACTTGAAAAAATGGGTGGGTTCAAACAAAGGGTGATATGTCCTGAGTTGTTTGACACATCTAGATCTAAATACCAGGAAATGAAAGCTGAAATTCTGAACTCTTGTCTCATACTCATCTTTTGATCTTAAACCTAAATGTCTTCAGTGAACAACAAAAACAGAGGAATTTGCCTTACCGTTCAGATACTTTTGGAGGGGACTGTACATTGTTAAGCCTGTATGCTAAATTTTTGTAATTTAATGAAAATTATGTGTCATTAATTTCCCTTGGCTTCCAAACATTTTCATTTAAGGTTCAGAAATGCTGAATTTATTCGTTCGAATTTATCTTAAAGGGGTCATCTGTATGTTCTATATTGAACTATTAGCATAAACAACCACAAGACGTTTGCAGGGAATTCTTTAAGCTAATCTTTGTCATTTATTTCTGCGAAATAGTTTCAAGTTGCTGAGATATACCCCAATTAAACTTTCTCTCTGGTCCAACTATCATTTTGCACATACTTGTACTCAATCACCTTTGACACTCGCTGTACCCCATACCCACACACTATAACCCCCCTAATTTTCCATGTGTACAAGCTAATAGTATTCAAGTCTCATTTAAGGGAAGGATAGGAGGAGACAAGTCCTGTCATTTTCAAAAATGATTGTGAAAATTAGAGGCAGGATTCTACACAGTGACACTTTAAGTCAGAGAAGAAACATGAATGTTATGTACAAAATGATTGGCACCCAAGACCTAATTATCGGTTGCATATTCTTCAATAAAGATTATTGCTGTACATTTTTTCTAGTAACCACGATAAATCTTCCTGCATTTTGATCCTACGAATTAGAGGTCAACCGATTGTGGATTTTTATAGGCTGATAAAATAATGATAGTTTGGAGCCAGTTAATCGCCCGATACCACTCCGTGAATGAACGTATTTGACTTAATTAGAAACAGCATAACTGTTGAACTGAACATCTAAGTCCAAGTAAATGCAGAAATGAACATATCAATCTGGAATTTAACAACGAATTGACAAAGTCTAGTATGCAAAATAACATGTCGGTGGGAGTCAGAGTTTACGTTTTTTTTGACTGCCAATATGGCTGTTAAAATTCCAGAAATCCGGCCATATAAAACAGCTACCGAACATATGTTTCAAATAGCCCTAAAATAGCCCAATGTACATTTAAACAGCAATAAAACATAAACGTTGTGATCCAACAAATGTTTTTATTTATTTAAATTAGTCAGCAGAATGAACTCTTCACAATCTTTGTGCACTGAGCGTAGGCTACAACTAGGGCTGTGGCCTGATTGCAATAATTTGAGTCAGATTGCAATTATTCTTTTGAGAACTATTTTTTGCACATGTCATTGATTACAAAAGCATGTTTGCAATCTGAATAAAGGATTTGATTTTGAAGCCAGTGTTAGAAACATCTCAACATATACCATGTGAATATGAGAGTTTCCACTGGATGTTTAGGCCATGGGTGCAGAAGAGCATTTGACAGTTCTGCGTAGGTCAGGCGCAGGTCATTTACTGAAACTTGTTGGCTTCTAAAATTCAGTATATTTAAACCTAATTAAGAATTGTTTTGCAATGCAACATAATGTAGCATCAGAAACACTCAAACGTGTAAAATATTTTAACTAATTGTAGGACAAATTTTGTCATTTCCTAATTAAATAAAAAGCATTAAAAGCTAACGTTGTAAATATATGTTGTAAATTAAACATGTATGCTGGAGTTGCTGCCGGACTTTGCGGCTTTTGAATAGTGTGCCACACTAAGTCATTTGACCAAACACTCAGTAATGTCTTACTAAAACAGCGGAGGCTTGCTGTTTTCTTGGCAACAGACCGTATAGGTCACACAATATTCAGCTACTTATTATGCTATTAATCAATTTATTTGGCGTATTTCCCACCCAACAATTTGGCCGTTGATAATTTAATCTGCCGGACAACTACACGTGATACCGGCGAAAAGCCAGCATTTGCCGGCTAACGTAAACACTGCACCCGATAGCATCTAGCTGCACCAATGTTCACTCCTGTTTTCGAACGGCGTCTATCAGCCTTTCTTACGTTTAGCCCGCAGTTTCTAACCCTATTGCCAGTATCATGCATTGAACGTTTTTTCATGGAGTGGAAAATTGCTTTTTGAGAAGTCTCTGATGTAGCTAGCCTACATTGAAAACATAATTTAAAGTCTGTCGCGCATTTATCGCAGCCCTTCTCCAGTGCCAGCGCTCGTGTCTCGTAATATCAAGGAAGAAAGCGTGCCATTCCATGGGGCCTATAACAGTTGTTAAGATTATTGTCAGGAGTTCATCACACATACACACATTTTCAGCAAAAGTGGCCTCCAAATGATCAGATATGGCCATTGGCTTATAGTTGTTAGGCTTGCACTTACGGTTAGCCAAATTCTAACAACCATGTTTGCTAAGAAAACATCCGTGTAATGCATTAGTGAGAGTCTATAATCAACAACTTTATTGTGCTCATAGAAACGAATAACTCTGTTTTAAAGTTTACATTTAAATATACATGATCTCAGGTACAGTACACCGTGACATTACTTTGACCTCATGTATGGAGCCCTTGTATGGATACTTTTTTCCACTTTAAATGTGACATATAATGTGAACAATTCAATTGAAAAACAAACTGAAATCTTTGAGGGGGGGAAATAAAACATAAGCAACCCTCAATAAGCTGGTTGCATAAATGTGCACACCATTAAACTAATACTCTGTTGAAGCACCTTTTGAGTTCATTATAGCACTCAGTCTCTTTGTGTAGGAATCTATTAGCATGGCACATCTTGACGTGGCAATATTTGTATATGTGTGTGTATGTATATATACAGTATGTGTGTGTGTGTGTGTGTGTATATACATGTGTATAAATAGGGTCATTGTCATTCTGGGAAGTCCAAGAGCATCCCATGTGCAGCTTTTTGAGGAAGAATACAAATTGTCTGCCATTATTTTCTGATAACATGCTGCATTCATCTTGCCATCAATTTTCACAAGATTCTCTGTGCTTTTAGAGGTCACACACGCTCAAAAAGTCAATGAGCCACCACCATGTTTCACAGTGGGGATGGTATTCTGTTCACTATAAGCCTTGTTGACCCCTCTCCAAACATAGCGCTTATGGTTGTGACAATAAAGCTTTATTTTGGTCTCGTCACAAAATTAGTGTGCCAGAAGCTGTGAGGCGTGTCAAGTTGTTGTTGGGCATATTGTAACCAGGTTTTTTTGTGGCATTGCCACAGTAATGTCTTCTTTCTGGCAACTCGACTATGCAGCTCAAGTACCATCATATTGTGCTCCTTGAAACACTGACTGATATTTGCAAGGCTTTGGATATGTTTTTTTTAATCCTTTTCCATCTTTATAAAGTTCCATTAACTTGTTACACAGGTCTTTTGACTGCTTTTTTCTGCTCCTCATTGCTCAGCATCTAGCCTGTTCATTGCATCCATGTGAGAGCTAACAAACTCATTGACTATTTATACACAGACACAAATTGCAATTTAAAAAACCACAGGTGTGGGAAATTCACCTTTAATTGCCATTTTCACCTGTGTGTGTTCTATAACAAGGCCAAACATTCAAAGGTATGTCAACTTTTGACCAGGGCCTTTTGGGAGATCTCTGTTATCATTATGATTTTAAAAGGCGCCAAACAACTGTGCAAAAATAAATTATTTCATATGATCACTATCCTTATAAAAGACAGTTTTTTACACAATCAGCAATATTTTCAAAATCAATGCCAAAAGATCAGAATTTCTGCCATAAATATATATGTGTGTGTATATATGTGTGTGTGTATATGTGTGTATATATGTGTATGTGTGTGTATATATATTTGTTTCACATACTGTCTGGGAGGTTTTATATTAGCTGTTTTTTTGACATAGATTTGAATCTAGTACAATTCAAATTGTGTGTGCTTTCAATTGGACATTAAATTAATTGTTCCAATAAGTGCTTTGCTGTTGTGAATTGGAAGTGTTTGGTAATATGCACACTGCCATAGTTTCATTAAGATTAAAACATCTTGTTGTAAGATTTGTATAAGCTATACAGCACATTGCATACACTTATACTCTTCACCTCCAGTGTACATTTTTTCAGTCCTGGCTCTGGGTGGTTATTTGGAGCAAGTTTGGGACGATGTTCTATGCTGAAGTTATTCTCATACTCCAGTAGTGTAGAATAGAAAGATATAACATACAATATCCTCAGTGCAATTTGTTTACTCAGGAAAACAACTTTGCTATCACATTCAGAGATAATATAAGACATTTATTTTTATTTTTAAAGGAAACCACCACTTAAAGGAAATCAGCACAGCACAACATTAAGCATCATATAAGCAGTCGTCTTGGAACCAGGGCTATTTTCCTTAGCAAAAATGGATAGGTATGTATATGAATATACATGTTAAAATATGCGCAAACACCGCCCCCTTATGGAATAGGTTTGTATGTGTGAAATCAAGCAAAAAGGTAAGGAAACACTGTCTGTATAAATGTTAAGGAGAATCTCAATAATGTATTGCTTTTCATAATAAATTATTGAGATTCTTGAATTCGATACGTTACCCAGTATGTCCTATCCTCAATAAACAAACATGCATCCAGATTTAGTTACACCACACATACGCATTAACAAACACTGCAATGAAGGACAGCCATGCAAATCACTTCACAACAATATTTTATAAGAATAATTCAAGACAACCGTTGGGCATCATTAAACATGTAGATAATCAGAATACACATTCCAACTCATCTCTTCACAATAGTCCAATCTGCAATACTGGGTCACGGCACTAGGTGATGCTGTAAGATCATGAAATGTGGTTTACTATTAGTTACATTCAAAGATCTTACCCAATGCATGCATTGGGCTTAGTTATTTCTACATCCAAGACAACACCCTTCTGTCATTATGGAAACCACAGGTATAAGTTACGGGACAAGATGGGTCATTATAATGGAATAGTGCTACAATACCTGGCAAAATAAATAATAAAGTGTGTGCATCTGCGTGTGTGTGCATCTGCGTATGTGTGTGTGTTTGCGTGTGTGTGTGTGTGTGTGTGTGTCTGCGTGTGTGTGTGTGTCTCCGGGTGTGTGTGTGTCTGCGTGTGGATGATGGATAGCGGAATGGGGTGTTATCAGGAAGAGCATGTATCACTGTCTGCCACTTTTACATGCGGGCTGACAGGACAGTGACACACAAGAACATGGGCGGCAGTCACCCAGATGAGCAGAGCTTCTTTTCCTGTCCCTGCTCCACTGCCAAAAATATGTTGTCTTCATTAATTCCACCTCTATATGGAGCTCTTTCTCGCTTCTCCCCTTCTCACGGTCTGGCTCTCTCTGTCTCTCAAACACACTATCTCCTACACACCAAGGCACGTGCGCGCACACACATACATACACACACACTGCTTTACTACATACACATGCCTAGGTGCAAATGAAAATGGCCATCAAATGCTTTCACACACATGGAGTGACATCCACACTAGCAGACACACTCTCACTCACTAACTCTAAAAATCAATCGCCAGCCACTAACAACAAAAAATGTCAACAGTGCAAACTACATAAAGACGTCAGCTCAAATTGCTTACTAATTAACACTTAAAGAGACACAAATTAGATATGCGTGGCTAAAAGCAATTATAATCTCCACAAGTTTTGCGAGTCATTTGGGAAATTAAAACCATGCCTAATTGCTGGAACCAACATCATTTGAGAAATATGGTTTAAGTGATGCCTGTTAGGAAACATTCTTATATATTACTGTATGTGATTACAGCAGTTTTTTTTCAATCAACTGTGCAATTGTTAAATACCACCAAGTACCATGTGTTTTTATTGAATTAAAAGTCAGTCAGTTACAGTGTGCTTTAACATGAAGACTTTCTACTCCCTGGAGGAAATTAACTCGCCACAGTAATTGTACAATGACAGTGACCTCTGCTGGACAATGAGAAACCACTTACAGTGAGCTGAGAAGAGTCTGTATCTTAATATAATGAAGGATAAACTAAATAATATACAACGAAGATATGTACACTGTAGTGACATACTTCCAACAAACAGAAACATCTAGTGTGTTGAACCAACCAGTCCAAACAGTGTATGTGATATGTACTTCGGTTTTTACACAAGAATGTACCAGCACACCATCACCTACATTTTGGAGCAAGGATTCCAACAGTATATTTTTTATATTTAAAAATATAAGTACTCCAAATGCACTAAACAGTTTGTATACTGTAAATGCCATTTATAATAAGACTATTATTTGCCCATCGTAGTGGGATAATAATTGGAGAGGAGAGAAGTAAAAATAACAAAATGGTGAGGGATGTTTCCTCTTGGAAACTAATTATCAAGCTAAGCTGTGACTTCATCCCCATCAGCCTGGCCCCACCATTAATCTTGTGCTGTCGTCCACTTCACTAAATCCTGCATGTTACACTAGCTCACATTTACTTCATCAGCTCCAGCTACCACCGCAGTAATTAATGATTCCTCACGCCCTTCCCTTCCACGGCTCAGCTCGCCATGTGTCTTGCTGCTAATCACACTCTGAGAGGAGAGGAGCCCGAGCCTACGGGACGAGCTGCCAGACTGTTTCACTCAGCAGACCACAGTGGACACACACACAAATGCACACACACAATATTAGTACCTGAGCTGACAATGACAATGAGTTCCATTCTTGGTGACCAGATGACAAGATGGCGACTCTATGTGATTTATATACTATGTGACAGAATACAGAGTCAGGGAGCAGAACAGACACCCAGTTTGATGAGGGAGTGTTTGCTCTGTAACACATCTCAAACCCTACAGCACCTGTTCTTTTACAGTGGTCTGTCACTTCCTGGCAGTTCTGATACCCAGATATTGTGCTAATGAGAGAGAGAGGGGGTTGTCACTCTCTATAATGCACACACAATAAGCGTGTGAAAACACACACCAGCGCATGCAAGTGCACACCTCACACACACGCGCACACGCATGCACACCCCATTCTTTCCTTAGTAAGATATTTGCTCTGTAACACTACACAGCCTATTGTGTTTTTATTTGCTCTGCACAGATCTTGCTCTGCATGATCTGTCTATGTTGCCTGTGTTATTTAGAGAAAAGGGTTTACGGACGGATAATTGTAACCAGACACACGGATTATGTGCTTCACACTGGCAATATGTTTCAAACCAGTTTAAAATGAACACCGTATGAAATACAGAGTTTATACAACAGGACACAGTGGCCTCTGGTTTTCATACAGTGAGAGTGCCTCAGTCTGGGCATGCTTTAATTCAATCTGGGCTTAGTAGAGCTGAAATGGCCTTTCCCGACTCAGACACTTAATTACAACCCCCAAGAACCGTTTGCTTTGCATTCTGGGCCAATGGCGTAATGGCAGCCGAGCATTGCAGCCCCTACTCAGGTCCTCCTCGATCTCTGCCAAGGATTTGATCGTAATGCCCATTAAATTGACTTGCTGCATCTGAAATCAAAAGCAGAGAAAGAAAAAAAAAACATGGTGGTTAGGAACATGGCTAAGTAAGCATGCTTAAAATCTTTAATCCTCTCCCTCTCTGTGTCAGTACAAATGGTGCTATAGTGACAGCCGCCGCCAGCCAACAAAATGGACTGCATTGAGCCAGATCTGCCTGGCTGCACGCATTCATCACTCAGTCTACACTAGAGAAGAGGAGATGTATGTAGGACTGCCTGGAGATTAGGTACTAGAGAAGGAAGAATACAGTCATTCTAAAACTTTCGAGACTCACTTTGTCAGGCATGCTTGTAAATTTGTCACATTGTCAAGGGCACATCTCCAATAACTAAAAAGAGACTAAGGCAAGAGAATAAAAACATGGCAAAACATTTCACGCATTTCACACAATACCAGTTATCTCAGCCCGGCTAAGTGTAGCCTTATTAAGTATAAAATAGAACAATTTAGTAACAAACCCAGGCCAACCCTATCCCTCTTTCAATAGCTCAAAAGACAAAAGGCTTTTGATTCTCCACTGTATTTGAGTACCTTAAATCACCTCCTTCCCTCCTTCCTTCTTTTCACTAAAACCCTCACCAGCCCTCTTCCATTTTAATTACTCATGATTATTCCCGACTCTGTCTTGTCAGAGAGATGTTACACTCCAAAACAAAGACACACTTGCACAGAAAGAGGAAAGAAGGGAGACAAAACATTCACCGGATACCGATTTGCATGAAAATAAGCCTCAGTGTTCAGCAGGCAAAACGTGGATTGAAATGAGGACTTGCCAAGAGCGTGGTGGTGTAATTAGCATTTGACCAAACAAATGAGCTTCAACAGAGCTATAATTAAGCAGGCCTGTAATTAAGTGGATGCCCTTTATCATAATGATCATGGTTAAAATTATGTGATGGCTGCCAGTTGATTATTAATGGTGAAACCCCATACTGCATGCAGCCTGCATTGGAATCAGAGTGTCACGACTGTCAGGCTAGAGAGCAGCCCTTTGTTTATAAAATACATTAGGGCTCAAATTAACACACGGTGACAGGGGACACAAAGACTCTTGTTCTGTTACTTAAGAGAGTTGGAAACGAACCGCTACAGCTCAGCTACGCTTAAAAAAACTCAAAATTCACAAGGTGCACAACTTCCAGGTCCTCTTTATGAGGATGTTCGTCGGTCTCTCCGAGGAGGTCCGTCGGTCTCTCTCTGAGGATGTCCGTCGGTCTCTCTCTTAGGATGTCCATCGGTCTCTCTCTGAGGAGGTCCGTCGGTCTCTCTCTGAGGAGGTCCGTCGGTCTCTCTCTGAGGATGTCCATCGGTCTCTCTCTGAAGATGTCCGTCGGTCTCTCTCTGAGGAGGTCCGTCCGTCTCTCTGAGGAGGTCCGTCCGTCTCTCTCTGAGGAAGTCCGTCCGTCTTTCTCTCTGAGGGGGTCCATCCGTCGGTCTCTGAGGAGGTCCGTCTGTCTTTATCTCCGGAGGTCCGTCGGTCTCTCTCTGAGGAGGTCCGATGGTCTCTCTCTGAGGATCTATGTAATATTCTGAGGACAAAGTCCCAGACAGTGTCTATTTTTTTACGCATATTGCCACAGGAGAAGAGAACTGTCGCCACATACAATTGTACTCATGTATTTGCATACCTTGGGATGCTGATCATATGAAGACAATTTATTATCACATAGTTGTTTGGCTTCTTTTTAAATCATATTGATTACAGAAATCACCAAAATTGCCGTGATCAAAAGTTTACACACCCTTGAATCCATACACCTGTGGATTTTTTTATTGCATTTAGTGTCTAAATATAAATCTTCAATGAGTTTGTTAGCTCTGACATGGATGCACAGAGCATGTTAGATACTGAGCCATGGTGAGCAGAAAAGAAATGTCAAAAGACCTGCGTAACCAGGTAATGGAACTTTATAAAGATGGAATTGGATACAAAAATATATCTAAAGCCTTGCAAATGCCAGTCAGTACTGTTCAATCACTTATTAAGAAGTGGAAAATTGAACAATCTCTTGATAACAAGCCAAGGTCATGTAGACCAAGAAAGATTTCAGCCAAAACTGCCAGAAGAGTTGTTTGGGATACAACAATCCCACCGGTAACCTCAGGAAAAATACACGCTGCTCTGATCAAAGACAGTGTGGTTGTTTTAAGGAGCATAATATGACAATACTTGAACAAAAATGAGCTCCATTGTCAAGTTGCCTGAAAGAAGCCTTTACTGCGTCAGTGCCACAAAAAAGCCTGGTTACTACAGTGGGGCAAAATAGTATTTATTGAGACACCAATTGTGCAAGTTCTCCCACTTAAAAAGATGAGAGAGGCCTGTAGTTTTCATCATAGGTACACTTCAACTATGAGAGACAAAATGAGAAAACAAATACAGATAATCACAATGTAGGATTTTTAATGAATTTATTGGTAAATTATGGTGGAAGATAGGTATTTGGTCAATAACAAAACTTAATCTCAATACTTTGTTATATACCCTTTGTTGGCAATGACAGAGGTCAAACGTTTTCTGTCTTCACAAGGTTTTCACACACTGTTGCTGGTATTTTGGCCAATTCCTCCATGCAGATCTCCTCTAGAGCAGTGATGTTTTGGGGCTGTGATTTTCTGGATTTTTTTTTCAAATTTTGTCTCTCATAGTTGAAGTGTACCTATGATGAAAATGACAGGCCTCTTTTATCTTTTTAAGTGGGAGAACTTGCACAATTGGTGTCTGACTAAATACTTTTCTGCCCCACTGTATATGCCCGTCACTATAAGCTTCTGGCACACTGTATTTTGGTAAATTGTGAAAATCTATGGTCAAGGTGAATGCAGCATGTAATCAGAAAATACTGGCAGACAATTTGCTTTCTTCTGCACGAAGGCTGCACATTGGACGCTCTTGGACTTTCCAGCACAACAATGACCCTAAGCACAAAGCCATGTTGACCCTCCAGCGGTTATAGCCGAAAATGGTGAAGGGGGGCAATACACAGTATTAAGAACTAAGGGTATGCAGACTTTTGAACAGGGGTCAGTTAATTTTTTATCTTTGTTGCCATGTTTTGTTTTATGATTGTGCCATTCTGTTATGACCGACAGTCGAATGTGACTTCCATAAGAAATAAAAGACATGCGTTTTTCCTGCTCACTCCTGTTTTATTTGCAAATGGTACATACCGCTCTGGGAAACTGTTCTTATGATGATCAGTTTTGAATCATTTTTTTTATTTAGTCCGTGGACAATGCAACTTTATCAGATAATTGCAGTCAAATTTGTATGTTCCTATATTCTGACACTTTGGACACATTGGCCTTTCTGTGACCTGTGATGTTCCCATGAAAGTGTTACATATCAGGTCTCTGCCATTTCCCTTTGACCTCACAGAGTGGAATACAGCATTGCGGAAACATGATTATTATCCCCCCTTGTTGAAACCCACCATTACAAGCCACTAACGTTTACGGTTGTTAGGGATGAATAGAGGCTAGCTTTTTACCCTCATTAACATCATCTTTAACCATTCAGAAAGTCAGCCCTGGCAAATGTATTTCAACCACCATAAGAGTAGGACTATTTAGCAGCAGTGCTAGCTAAAGGGTATCTACAACAGCAGGACTGGGTGATTGGGGTGGTACGATGGCTTGTTTAAGCCCATAACAACAAGTGAATAAACATGTGCTACTGTGTCACCGGGAGCAAAGAGTTATGCGGGGGAATACATTAGAATCAATACCCAGCAATAGGAAGAGCAGATTGTGCTCTTTTGATGGATCTGTGTGTTACAGACAGATTAATCTAGGCTGGGATGTTTCGTTATTGTTCAAGGATTACTTTTGAAATCAGATCTTACTTAGTATTCTTGCAGCATCCACACTGGTGGGTCTCACACCAAGAATAATTGAGGAAGTTGGAGCCCAGTGCACTGGGCCAGAATGGATACCTTACCCGGGACACAGGAATATATAAAGTCTACTCACCATTTTTGCAAGGGCTACAGTAATATCAAGACACATCATGTGAGACCTGTTTTAAAAGTTAATAATATGTTGTAGGCAACAATATTTATGTGAAATAAATATTGTTGTTGTGTAGTTGTGGACATCCCTCAACTAATATTACAAGCACTTTGGATTACAGCAATTAGTCTATTCGGGTAGGCCTCTATCAACCTGGTACACCTGGATTTTCTAACTTTTTCACGCTTAGTCAAACTGAAATGGGATCTCCTGTGGACATCCCTCTTTAGGTCAGTCAACAGATCCTGGACATTGATTCCTTGTTTGTTTTTGTTGTGTGCTGGGGTTTGTTGTTATGGTCAGTCTTCTGGCAGGTGGCAGCAGGATTTGCACCAAAATATGTTTTTATTTGGAGCATGGTCCCCCTCCGTCCTAACTGGAGCCTCTGGCCATGCTGAAGAGCAGTCCTGTAGAAAGATATTGTACTACGGATGATGAGCCATGTTAGTGTTGCACCAGTATACACTGGTAAAAAACATTGAGGGAACACTTACATGACACATAGGGTCTTGATTAACGAAATGTATGAAATATCTAAATCTTGACTGTACATTGTGTAATTTGTTGAGAACAAAAAGTATGCCCTCCCGACAACGTCTGAGCATGCTCCTGATGAGACGGCGGATGGTGTCCTGGAGGATCTCCTCTTAGACCCAGATCTGGGCATCAGTGAGCTCCTGGAAAGTCTGTGGTGCTACTTGGCTGCGCCGGATGCACAGATGCATATAATCCCAGACGTTCTCAATTGGATTTGGATCTTGGGAACGTGAGGGCCAGTCAATGTCATCAATGCCTTCGTTATCTGCCTACACACTTGGGCTACATGAGACCAGGCATTGTCCTGCACCGAGAAGAACCGATGGGTCTGAGGATTTCACCCCAGTGCCTAATATCACTCAGGGTATCGTAGGCTAGCACATGGATGTCTGTGTGACCCTCCAAGGATATACCTCCCCAGACCATCACTGACCCATCGCCAAACCAATCATGCTGGATGATGTTGCAGTCAGCATAACATTCACCAAGGCATCTCTAGACTATTTTGCGTCTGTCTCATGTGCTCATGTGAGCCGACTCTCATCTGTGAAGAGAACGGTGCGCCAATGGCGGACCTGCCAGTTCTAGTGTTCTCTGGTGAATGCCAATTGAGCTGCATGGTGCTTGGGCCAACTAGAGGTCGTCGGGCCCTCATGCCACCCTCATGGAGTCTGTTTCTGACAGTTTGGTCAGAAACATGCACACCTGTAGCCCGCTGGATGTCATTTTGTAGGGCTTTGGCAGTGCTCCTCCTAATCCTCCACACAGATACCAGTCATGCTGCTGGGTTGATGCCTTTCTACGGCTCTTTCCAGCTCAGCTTGTTTAACGGACCTTAAGCAAAACATTTTTGCGGTGGCTTGTAGGGATGTGCCATCCTGGAGGAGCTGGACTATCTGTGCAACCTGAATGGGCTGCAGGTACCGCCACAGGCTGCCAGTAATGACAAGGATGCTAGCAAAACACAAAATAAGAGAAAAATCTGTCAGAAAGTAGAAATAGAGAATGATTATCTGTGGCCACCGCCTGCAAAAGCATTCCCGTTTGGTAACTGGACAGATTTAAATCCCTGAAGTTTAACTGACTTGGTGTTATGTGATGATTTCTGTACATTTTTGCCGGACCGTGTAAGCAGAGCTGGCTAAGAAGAGTGAATGTCTCTTACTTAGTGAGTGAATGACTGACTGACTTAGTACCCCTTGTTAAACTGCGTAGTGGTTAGCGAAGCAGACCTCCAAACTATAGGTCTCGTGTTCGGATCTCCTCACAGACGAAGTACGCATTATGAATTATTCTGTATAGACGGAAACTTCGCTGGCTAAAAGCTTGAGTATCTATATTATAGTAAGTCTGAAATAAAACCTTTTATGGTGATATTGCGAATGTTTCAGGTGGCTTTTCGAAGCATGCATCCGTGCATGCGTTTTGGTTCAGGATAGACAAACACTTTTGCTGGCTACAAAATACAGTAGTGGCGTTACAGTCAGCCTTAACTAAAACTGTATACGGTTATATTGCAACTTTCTGGCATGGAAAAGGTCATCTTCAGTCTCGCTAGCAATTGCTCAATTCTTATGAATATTCCTAGGAAGATAGTAGATACAAGTAAACCTATTACTGGCAAATAAGCTGTTCAAATGGCCAGTGGCAAAAGCCGTACAGTTCATAGACGCTATGATGGAGGCAGGGACGCTGACAGAAATCCCAGGGCCCGGGACAAAATGTAACGTTTAGGACTCGAACCATGGGCCAACATTTTTTATAAATAGCAATGATGTTACTGTTCATAAAACAGGTCATAAACGTTAATTGTTTAATTTTTTATCTAGGTAGTACTAAATACCAAGATTGACTGACTAATAAATAATTATATTTAAGCCAACCAAATGGGCCCCCCGAGGCCTGGGCCAGGGAGAACGTAACCTGTTGTCCCCTCGTCAGCGCCACTGATGGAGGTAAATTTAGTAAGAAATGTTAATTAGTTTAACACAATGCTCAGTGGTGTCTAGCGGCCACTGAAATGTGTAATGCTACGGCTTAGTGCTTAAAGACAGTCCTTCTCAGTGGAAGACCTAAGTCTATTGGGAGCAACAACATTCATTTTTTTTATTTGTGGGCCGCAATAAAACAATGGCTATACAGTATTGCGACTAAATCTGGTACCTTCCACAATTCACTCATCTTTTCACTTGATGAAAAAGTTAGTTATCATCACCATCGATAGTTATTGCATCAATGTCATTCACGAATGACAATTATGCAATTAATTGAAATATCTTTGGCCGACTCGCAAGCAATGGCTCAATTCATGACTATTCCAGTAAGTTAGTAGATACTGGTAAAGCCTATTTCTGGCTAAAATGCTGTTGAAACGGTCAGTGACAAATGCCATACAGTTCATAGACAGTGATTGAGGTAAACTATACCTCCATTCACAAATGGCAAATTCGCTTTGGACATGGACAGTGGCAAAGAGGATTTTTTCAGCGTAGACATGGGGCTATGCTGACTCCTCTCAAATGAGCTGCTCTGTGGTGTAGTGGTTAATGACATAACCTTTCAAGTGGGTGACCTGTGTTCAAATAGGGACACGCTTTCTATTGTGGGCTGGCTAAACTAGACTTGCCTGGTTTCTTGTTTTCTTGTTCTCTTTATTTTTCGAGCTGAATATTTGGGAATTAATGGCAGAAAAATTTTCATTACACCATATCACTTCTCATGTTGTTTTGGGAAATTGAATGTGTGTTCTTGCAAAATGTAAATGGGCTTAGATTTTCTTTTTTGTTACAAATGGTTTCCATTTGGCCATCCTACCTGAATTGTACCATGCAGGAAATGTCCAGTTTCTCCCAGAAATATCTTAAACTCTCAAACTTTGTCATTGGTGTCTTTGTAGCTTTCCTGGTGAGCTTTCTCCCTGCCCTGTCATCAATTTTGGAGGGACATCCCAATCATCGCAATCCTTTGGTGTCACCTTGCCTCCACTTCTTAATAACGATCTTCACATTGTTCCTTGATACATGTAATGACTTCAGAATTATTTTATATCCCTCCTGTGATCTGTAAGTTTGAACATGCCAAACATCTTTGGCTAGCTTGTATTGAACCATGGCCATCTTAAATAATCTGTAGATTTTTCAGGTGTTAGTAACAAGCTCTGGCAGGATTTGTCTTGCCTTTACATAAAGAAAAAGTGCTTTTTCAATAAGGATGTGTAAACTTTTGCTATCCATTGTTGAACTGTTTTTCTGTAGTAATGTTCATCCACTCTCAGTCAAAACCATGCAACCATAACGACAAGCTAGCAAGCAAGTTTGTTTATATTGCACTATTCATACACAGAAGCAATTCAATGTGCTTTACAAAGTAAGAGAAATATAAAAATAGAATAAAACAAAATAAATATAAACAATAAAACAACATCATAATAATAAATAGAATAACAAAATAGAAATACAATAAAAACAAAGTGAAAACTTAAACTGGTAGATTCCGTGGTAGATTCTGTAAGGAAGCAATTTAAGCTGTAAGGCTAACAGGGTGGTTAAGTTTAAGCGCTAAGTCACAGAGTTAGTGTTTTTAACCTGGATTCAAAGATGTATACGTTTGAGGAAAAGGTGCTATTTAGAACCTAAAACAGTTCTTATGTCTGTCACCATAGGAGAACCCTTTGGAAATCCCTTTTTGGTTCCTGAACAAAACCTAGCTCAAAAGGGTTAAAATGTAAACCATATATTGTTCTCCCGGGAACCATAAAGTGTTCTCCTTTGCAGATAGCTACAGAACCCTTTTGTTAAGTGTGTGCTCAGTGTACTAAAATGGTTAGGTTAGGGCTAGACACTCTGAGAAGATAACTAGGTTCCAGATAATCTGGTGAGGAAAACAAATATAAGACCCATAGTGTCCCAATCTCTATTTATGTAAATATTATAGTAACAATGCTTCATTTTCTGTCAAACTAATGTTCATTTAAACAATCTCAGGTGATCAAATTAAGACTTTTAAGTAAAATGATGAAGCTGATAGTGATTATTGTTACGTTCTCTAATAACCAAACCAAAATGATGACAACGAGGATCATGATGATAATGGTAATGATAAGTACAGTGGTGTTAGCGAGCACGGGCCCTTTGGCCTGACTGATGGCAGTGTAAAGAACGGAGTCAGCACGGATCCCGTGTGGATCATTGCCTTATTAATGGCTCCGTCAGATGCGATGAGGAATGGCTGCATTGTCATCTCCAGCCCCTGGGTGCAGAAGAATGGCTGTTTCTGGACGGGAAGGGGAAAAGCTTCCTCATTCGGTGTGCTGAGCATTAATCCCTCACACTTCTATTGTTGGATGCATTGTCACTGAGGACCTTAGATTCAGTCTCACTATGAACCCTGTACAGCATCTCCAGGGCTTTCACACATGCAGGCGTACACACACAGCGGGAATTATGCTTTCAAATGTCGTAATCACACATTCCTAAAACGGCCAACGATGTAACGTTGCGTTTCCCAAAACACCACAAGAAAGCTTGTTCAGTGCGTTGTTTGATCACGTGTTGATTCTTACAGAATTTTAAGAAAAGCAGCGCTGATCTCATGCCAACTTTTACCAGTCAAATCGTATTATTTTAATTAATTATTTTTTTTCCACCAAACAGACATTATCACCAATGGTTACAAATATTGGCTTATTATACACAAAAATGAATAAAGTTACAGTCAAAGTAAAAACTGCCAACTATGATCAAAACAAATCAAATTTATTTTATAAAGCCCTTTTTACATCAGCAGTTGTCACAAAGTGCTTTCACAAAACACCCAACCTTAAACCCCAGGGAGAAAACAAAAATAGTGATGAACTTCAACTTCAATGATACATTGGATGCAGTAAATGCAGAGTAACTTCGTAGTTACAAACGAAGGAATTACAGTACCATTAAATTGCACTGTAACTGTAGTTTTATGGCAATAATATTGCTAAGGTTTGTGTACACCTAAGATTTATATATTTTTGGTGTTGCTCACAAAAACACTGTATAACATTACAACAAACATTAGTAAACAAAAACATGAATGTATCAGGTTGTTGAAAATGTGTTTGACATCGTAAAGAATTTGTTGAACCTAGGTATGTTGAAGAATGAAAACAGTTTTTTTTGCGCAAAAAAGCGTTAAGTTGCTGCAACGCAGCATATAAAAGCCTTCTCTTGTAATGCTTCATCTCCAGTTTAGGTGTGTACTTTAGTGCCAGATGACTGACAGAAGCAAACAATTTACTCTTACTGTGTATACAGTGGCTTGCAAAAGTATTTAGACCCCTGACCATTTCTAAAATTCTACTGGATCACAAATTAATATATGCAAACATGTAAATTTTTGCAATGCACTCTATATTTTGATGCTATGTTTGCACTCCACACTAAAACATGGGCACTAGGATATAATAAAAGCTACATATGTTTTAATATAACATTGATTTCAGTAGCACATTAGCTTTTTTTGCAGTTATTGAGGTTTTCATTTAATTCATGGTTTATTCTTGGTTTGTTTGTTGCAATTACAAAACGCAATACATTGGCTGAACAAAGCCACAACAAAGGTTCTAGATAAACAGTCTCAAGGTTCTTTTTGGAAACTGGTGACTCAGCATTTAGTCAGTTTATCTTATATGCATGCTATCTTACTTTGTTAAATGTATATATTATATATAATATCTTGGTTAAACTACTGTGGTACCTCTGCTGAGATACACTGAGGGGATATCCAGTGGGAGTGTAACAATTCTGCAACTGTATATGAATTCTGGTGGTGACAAACAAACCTAACCTACGCAGTTTGTGAACGTTAATAGGGGAGTTTCCAGTTTCCATCTGGACTTCCCTTTAAAGACACATTGTTAACCATTCTTCTCACCCGTATGCACAACCACATCAAAATCCAAAGACTAGTCTTTGTTTCCTGCTACACTCTCTGCCTCCTTTAAAGTAAATGAAGAGTGGATCCAGACTGTACAAGAGGAAGAGGGCTTCTGCCCACTCACAAACCTTACTCTGACAATTCTCCACATGAGAAATAGTGGCTAGTCCTGACAGCATTTCTGAGATATTGTGGTTTATTTTGTCACCCGGGCATGCCATCTGTGCCATTCCAATAGAGACTGTGTGCTCAGGCTGCTGCAGGAGAGAGGGCGCAAGGCGGAGGGTCCCTCAGTAGCTCTGCAGCCGCAGCAGGTCATTAGTCAAATTGCCTAATGAGAGAGAATACAAATGGCCCCCTACCCTGACAGGAGGAATTTTGGAGGTGTCAGAGCTCCTGACCCGTGCTATGAGAACAGATGATCACGCGTTGCTATTTTCAGATTATTTTAATGACTATGGCTCTATGAATTCCACTCCTTTTTCTTTCTAGCTTCTTCTGTCCATTCCTCGAGACAGAATTCTAGAGGACTTCCATGGAAAAGTAATATGTGTTACTTATATGATTACTGTAAATATTTTTTTTGCTGAGAATGACAATTACTGAATATACTAACTTTATTTGTTTGACACATGTTACAATCGTGAAATTATTCAAATAATTTTCTGCATTTATTTTAAACCAGTACTATTCTACAAAACATCTATAGGCAGGGACTGGACCGTGGGCCAAATTCCACTTCCTAATGGCACTTGCTATGTTAAGAAGATCCAGTGTAAAAAAAAATGGTGCCCAAGAAATATTCATGAAATTGAGAAAATTGTAAAATACCAAAGTACAAAAAAGTGGTTTTAAGACAAACTGCTAGTCTCAGATCGATTGAAGAGCTTTGTTCTCTGACACAGTGCACTTGATCATTAGTACAGGTGGATTATATGATTGTCTCTGCAGAATTCTAGGCAGCAGTGGAGCTACTAAACATTCCCAGGTTTACAGAGACAGAGAGGAGGACAAGTGGAGGGGTATAAAGCAAGGAGGGAGAGAAGTTATTTTTCCATTGTGTGACAAGCAGCCCTTGAAAACTGGTACAGGGTTTGGAGCCAGGAAGCAGTCCCACTTGGGTGCTGTTCCATCAGTCTTATAGAAAGTGGGCAGAACAAGCAACACCTACAGTGTGCTGTCCTCAAAACACCAGCACAACAGTGAAATACCTTGGAACAGCTGTATCATTTCTTAAATTCTCCAGCTTTTTTATTTCAAATGTTTAAATGATGACACAACGGACACCTACAGATCTATAGATTGGAAGCTTGGGAATAATGACCAATCACGCATTTTTTGATCTGTTCACACGTGTTCATTAAATGCACGTTCTGTACAATACATGCATGAGCATCATGTTTTGTGCATAGTGATTTAACAACGAAGAGTAAACTGATTTTACAACGAATCATTTTCCCAGCATCACTTTTAGCACAATTGAATGGAGACCAGAAGTTGATAAGCAGCACATTGTCTTTAAAGATTTAACAGTGGTACCAGCATTGAGCCCCAGCTGTGGGTGCTGGTAAATGTGCAGCAGAATCGGTATATAAATGGGGTACGCCTCTCTGGACAAGTGTAAAAGCTGGCAGAGAGCTGACAGTAAATTGCATGCACCGGATGGGACACAGCAGAAGGCACAATTACACAAATCCCCTCTTAATTAGCGGTTCTGTGGGCAAACTAACCCTAATGATGCAAGGGAAAGACCCCTACAAACCTAACTAGGTACACTCCAGAACACTGGAGCAAAGTCACATGGCCTAATACCCTCTGAAGGGGGGGGTACTAGGCCAAGGTCACATGTACCCCCGTCCCCACATTCCTAGCCCTCTCACAGCGCGTTGCTCACAGTGGTGGGTGGCGTTATTAAGTTTTCTTTGCTCACAGTAACATGCAATGTAAAGTGGCACCTCACATGGTGAGTAATGAGCTGTGCCAGGGCAGAAGCAGGAGGGATGACAGCCAGAAAGGCCTCCTTGGCAGCCACTAAACTGGGCCTCAACCAATTCATCATCCCCCTAAACCAATCCACCAATGCCGCCATACCATTTATCATTAATTATGCTAATAAGCACACAATTACTCTCCTGGTGAAACAGGTTATTAGTTAAAGCCTTTTGGATAGGTTGACACTTGAAAGAATGTTTCTACATGTCAATGTGTAGGTCAGGATACTGAATGTGGGTGAGTAGGTCTGAAGTGTTTTTTGTGTGAGAGACAAAACTGTTGATTCAATTACAATTTTACACTGTATATTCTATTATTGGGCTCGAAAAATTCGGAAATACTGTATTTTCTTAATTAATCAGACCTATTTTTATGTTATGCACAATCACATTAATCAATTTGTGTAAAGCAGGCTATTTGATTGAACATTTCTAAAGCACACTTAATAGCCCTAAACTATTTAATATCGCTTCTGGGAGCCCCAGATGCACTTTTTCAAAACAACTTAATTTCCACAATATCACTGTGCTTTTCAAATCACACTGCAGTATGTATCAGGAGATCATTAGTTATGAACTTAACAAGTAAACCATTAAAATATATTTCAAGCATTTTTATAAAAATTGCCTTAAACTGTATTTCATGATTGGATTTTTTTCATGGGTGTATATATTTATACCAAGTTTTAATTACATTTGTGATTTGAAAGCCTGCTGTACATAGAGGTATTGAGAGACCTGTGACAGACCCATCATCAATGGCCTCCATATCAGGCCACTGAGAATAATGGGAAACTGATTTTATCCCAGGGAAGAATAGTAATCATGGGGAGATGTGACTTCAGAGACTAGTCTGGCCTGCGAATGCAAAGCTATTAAAATAACCTTATTTCAGTCTAACGGGGTTCTGAACTATTGAATTAAAAGAATTTATTAATAAATACGTTACTCTAATATGCTTACATTTTATTTTGAAACATTGTACTTTTAAAGTATAATGTATTGACAAAGGAAATATTTGTGATATTAAAGATATGAATACCCAAAATGATTTAGCATTTTTCAAAAGATGACAAGCTACTTATGGAGACATTTGCTGTGTAAGAATGCATGATTCAAGCCTTTTATCTTTTCACTCTCCACTGATTAATAAATCATACCAAAATAAAGTTAAAGTTTTTCATGCCTTGATGCGACTCTAACCTTTTGGCTTTGTTTCTGACATTAAGAACAATCTTAATTTGCATACCATGCTTATTTTAAAACTTGTATATTTAGTAGTGGAACAACAAAAAATCTATTCAATTGTGCAATTTACATGATACATTTTGTTAAACAGAATGGTTGTAATATTTGGCTATAGTCTTTACTGAAGAAGAAAACATCACACTTTTATTTTTTTAATTAACCACCAGAGGTGCTACTAAGCCACATATTGACTACTTTTGTGTCAGTAGCCAGAGGTGCAATCCTAAATAAAAGTGTTATTATAAAATATAGGCACTCTAGTGCAAAGGTGAGATACATCTTGGTGGGTTGAGATTAGAGTTGGAGAGTAACAGAGGCTCTGTTCTAGCCCAGCAAGCCCTGTAACATTGAGAGAGATAAGATGGAACTTTTGTTTGAAACCTGATGAGAAGCCTCTTAATGAAAGTAGTGGGCCAAAAATAATCTTTTTTCTTTGTGTTAGTGAATCAAAAAATGGTGTAGTTGGGAAAAAGAGTAAAAAGTAATTTTGCATAATCAGTGAGCACCATCTGGAACAATTAACCAAATTCTGCAGAACTCAGAGGATCAGTCATATTGGCTTATTAAAGATCCAGAATTATTGTAATAAATCCTTGGAAAAACCAAGCGCACCCCTGCCTGTCACGACTATTTTAACTTCAAATACAGTGGAATGCTTGATAAGGCTGAAAAGAGGAGATTAATATATGCAAATGATGTTGAGCATTTAAAAGCCCCCAACAACTGTCTATTTTTTCTGTCTCTTATTACGATGCTTTATGTTTTATTCATACACCAACTCACCTGTCATTTCATAAGCTATATTATGAGGGTGTTATTAAACAGAGTAAAGTGGCACTTTAATTGGAAATCTCCATTGCATTTTCCAATTATTTGGAACAAATTAAAAGCAGATGCACATAGTTTAATAAGAATTCTAATATCGGTTCCGGAAAATCTAAAATCATTGTCATCCTTCTGCCATGATATTTTACAAACCCAAGTTAATATTATATCTTCCTTTTTTTCCTCCCATCGGAAAGATGAACTGTCTTCCGTCTGTTAATTGAACTTCTTTTAATGGATTGGGAAATAATTGCACTCCATATTATATTTTATCAAGGCCAATGTCAGGATATTTTGATTAACGCAATAGATATGTTAATGTATTACTTTTTATTAGGTTTGTATTTATCTGCTGAATATGATATGCATTTTCATTGTTGCATAATGAAGAAAATAGTATATGAACAGTGGTGAATGCACGATCATCTTATTATGTTGTATAGTGAAGTTAAGAAAAAGGTAATGTATTTATTCTAAAGTATGTATGTATCGTATAAATGCTCCCACATTCACACAATAGCCTAGGTAATCAAATGTAAAAGATACATTTTCATAAAATAAAATACATTTTGTAACCCAATTCATAAAGGCACAATTCATGAAAATAACATGGTGGAATAAATAGCTCCCCTGTCAATTGAATAGAAAATAATTGGCAAAGAAACTTCAAAGAGATACTGGTTAAAAAAGAAAAAGGTTGGGGCGGCTGTGAAAATTCCTCCTGTGTTAAAATGAGCTTGAACTGTCAAGTCAGAAAAGCTTGCAAAATCAATGTGAATTAGTTTTTAATATTCTGGTAATAAATGTCAGCGCCTGCATATCACATCCGCACATAACGTGACTGAAGATGACAGATTTCCCAGACATGTTGCATCTCCTACCCTCGACCCGTTCTTTTTCTGTTGGATTTTTGTTTTGTTGAGAAGTGACGGAGGGTTTAATCAAGAAAGCAGGCAATTCATCAATCCTAAAGAAGGCGCCTGTACAACCCTGACAGAGCGCACATGGTTTTAGACCAACTCGAACCTGGCCAGCTGTCAACACACCACACCACGCAGCTCACAATTAACACAAATCCACCGTCTGCTCCAACCCCACACTTGGTCTGCAGGTCGTCACGCTGTTAATGAGGGAGGAAAATTCTGCCTCAGAATCTCAATGTGTGGCTGAAAGGTTACTATGTTTAAGTTTCTCTTTTAAAGAAAAGATAACCTGAACGCATTTTTTTTGCAATATAGCAGGAGGATTAACCTCTCTCTTAAAATCCCCAAAAGTGATTAAAACAGAGAGAAAGCCTCTAAGGCTTTGTCAGAAGACAGAAGAGCTGGCACCAAAGGCATGGTACAATTACTGAGGACAGCCTCCACATCTATTGAAAAGTGATGATTGCTGACAGTGCACTGAATTTCTATGGTTCTTATAGGTTACTTAAATATGGTCCCGAAAGAGGTACAACAGACCATGGCAGGTAGCAGGTACTCTGGACAATAACATTAACATTTTATTTAATGTAAAACACAATCCCCAAATCATGACTGTAATTACATATCTCTAATAAGATTTTATGAACTCACATAATACCGGAGTGGAAAGCCTGACTTTTAATGTGTGCCAGAGATAACTGGGATGATAACCACTTGCCACAGCCTGCATTCTCTCCGTGGTGGAACAAGAAGAATCCTCACCACATGGTGTCTCTCTCCAGCTGGATAAAACCTACCTGTCCTCCTCTTCATACACCTCATCAGGAGCAACGCCTTACTAGCCACTGCGATAGTACCTCAGCAAGTTCAGACTATTGACCGAGTTTGAACAAAGCTCTGCAATTGTATTGCGCTTTCCTCATTACTATAACTTAAAGAGCATTCGAACTGTGGTTCCCCTACCACCGCAAGCAAATATGAGTGCGGCATATGATGAATCACATTTGACAGCTGTTAAACGTTCTCGGGTATAATGCGTAGCTCCTCAGGGATGCAGTGTTCACTCTTTTAGATAAGCACAGCTCTTTACCCGCCTGTGATAAAAGATAGTCTTACTGTATGCATTGATCAATTACCAAAGAAGCAATGATCTATGTAATGGTGGCTGAAAAACCTTGATTCTGCAATGAAAGGAAAAAACACTCAGCTTTAACTATAAATGGGTCAAGTTGGGGCGCAGAAAAGAGTTACAATTATTTAGAATGGAGTAATGGGAATTGTCCCCTAAAGCCTTCGTAGCGTTAAGATAATCATAAAGAACCATCTTGCAATGCATTAGTCTTTGTTAGAAATGAGTTTCTTAAAAAACACTGCACATCTGCAAGTGACATTGCACATCAAGATCGCCTTACAAGCCTGTTTATTCAATGCAATCATAATATTTAGGGTTATCTGTCAGACTTTTATAAATAACGCAAGTTACCAAATTGTAATTTTACAAACAAATGAAGGATAAATAACAAACTAATGATCCCTGAGTCCAACACATTGTTTAGAGGACGTTCAATGCTACTGTGCCCCCATCCAACTCTACATTTTTGCAACACATGTGCAATGATGAGCATCAAATACCATCTAAACTGCCTATTTGCTAACCAGGCTGATGCAACATATGTGAATCACATCAGGCCGGAGCCTATTGAAAACACAATATTTACGCAGATAATGGGTATGCTTCCAACCAGTGGTGGGCATCCACTTCATTATCAACACCACTTCGACAACATCAAAGTACACTTTCCTGACTCTAAGTCAAAAGAACATTGATTCAGGTGTCAGCCCGGCTACTTATTTGCAGCCATGTGTTGTAATATCTCTCAACGAGCTGATCCTTTATCAGTGTTGGTAAAGTATTGTAATGTTAATGTGCAATTAAGAAAGCTGCACGTAAGAGCAATGTTACTTTTCTTTTGATTCTTTCAGCAGCAAAACATGTAGTAATCGCGCACTTAGCAAATGTTCTCTCGTGTGCTTGTTTACGGAAATCGTCTTCACGGATTTGTAGTTGAAGAAATATGCATCTGGTATGTTCATTGTAATGTTTATATCAAAACTGGAAAAAAACAGTCTACACAGTATTATGTGTTTTAATCAATCAATTACATTTATTTTATGAAGCCCTATTACATCAGCTGTTGTCACAAAGTGCTTATACACTCAGTATACACCACCAACAAGTAAGCAGCAATAAGATATTAAAGCACACTACTAAGGAAAACTTGTTCAGATAACCACAGGTCAATAACAGCCGTTGACAGACAATCTAGATTATCACCACAACCACATGGACATTTTCAGACCAGGATGTCATGAGGTTTGGGCCTCGAACTCAGGTTCTTAGGTCCAACAATGCACAAGAAAAATGTAGATTATTCCTAAAATACTAGATAGGGCAGGATACCAGATAGGGCAGGACAGACTGACCCTAGTCTCCCAGCACATCAACTAATGTAGCATAGATATCTGGGACTGGGACGCAGGTTGCACAGAAGAAATGTGGCATCATGCAATGATAATGCTGGACCGGGCCAAAAAGGTAGGTAATAGCTCCATCCACTTTGCCAAGCATAGCCCCAGACCACCAGAGACCATGAACCAAATTAGATACACGTATACAAAATCGAATGAGAAATGTTTCTCGGATATGCAGAAGGCAAATAAGTGAATGTGGTGTCAGCAGTGGAAAGTATATATCAGGGCAGGATCTTCCTACTCCAGCCCCATCATTCCCATGACGACAACCCCACTCCTGTCAAGATCAAACAAAGCACTGATCAGGACAAGATACACCTGACAGAAGAGGGGCTGGATATGGAGATGTGAAAGAGCGAACCAGTTTGAGGGCAGCCCATATGGTGAAACCTGAATTGTTCAGTATTAGGGGTTGGCTCGTGGTGCTAGTTTGGTATTAGAAAAACACAGCCAGCAATGCACTTGATAGGCAGTTGGAGCGTACAAACCATATAAGATTGCAATCCTCAACCATCAAACCATCATGAATTATACCCTGATTACTCCCCGCGCCCCTCCCCCTCCCGATCGATAAATCCACAGCCAGCGCAATTAATTTTGCAGCTTCAAGCGAGCTGCATAATGTGGACATGCTTTGGAGTTTCAATGAGCTCCTCCCGATGTCGACATTAGGGAACATCTGATGTAGCTATAGGTTTCCCACAGAGAGGCCAGTACTAGACAATTAGTATAAAAATATACACATTTACTTCTTTAGACAAGAGAATCTGCTAAATTACGTAAATATGTATCAGCGGCATTTCCTTTGGATTTTTTCTATACTATTTTTACGTGCTGAATAAGTGGGGAAGCGATAAAAGAAGAAGACAGACAGGTTTTCAGGGTGACGCAGAGTTGTAGATGTGTTGCAAGTGTAGTGGTGTAACAGTCAAAGAATGCCGGCCACAAATAATAGGTATCTTGATGAATCTTAATATATGTTGTGTAATCAGCTCAATGTAATCTCAATTTAGTGATCATTTTAGTTGGTGATATTTTTTGTATCGTTAAAGCTAGCTTGCTTGGCTGGATGGCTGACGAGCTAATGTTTGCTAACGCTTCAAACCCAATCAGGTTAAAAAATTCACACTGAACATCTGTTAATATGTTCCAATAGTTTTGCTCACTTGAAAAACGTGTGGGTTCAAACAAAGGGTGGTATGTCCTGAGTTGTTTAACACATCTAGATGTGAATACCAGAAAATGAAAGCTGAAATTCATACTCAACGTTTGATCTTAAACCCAAATGTCTTCAGTGACCAACAAAAACAAAAGAATTTGCCTTGCCGTTCCAATATGTTTGGAAGGGGACTGTATACTATATATTAAATCCTTCAGGATAGAGCACACAGAGAAAGGGACAGCCAGTTGGCACAGAGGGTATAGCCTACTTTTGATTTGCTCATAGATAACTCAAATATTGACTGTCTCTTGTAATATGTCTCACTGTTATGATTAACTTTTAAAGTGTTTATCTAGGGAATGTTTTGTATTGATTCAAGTTTGCCAAGAGCTGCATAACATGTTCCCCTGAGCTTAAATGAATCACTGAAATCATAAGTGCTAAAAGGCATAATACAACACAATGTTTTATCATTTATTCAACTGACATACTTCTGAAGTGATTTATACTACTAGAATCATGGGGTTGCCGGGATTAAGAACTCAGTATTTCTTGAGTCCTAGAAACATCCTTGATTTATATTTTTGTAATTGAGAAGGCTCTAATCCAGGGTGAATTACACTTACTACATTTAGGGTAATGCATAGCAATTACATTGATAACATCAATACAATAAATCATTTTGCAACTGAATGTAAAGCTTTAGGACCTATTTAGATTTACAAAGAGAATAATCATTTTTAAAAGTGTGCACGTTCCGCTATATTGCACATAAACACATTGAAAAACAAACATGACATGCCAAAACATATACTATAATATAATTAAATTTTGCTATTTATTCTTTTAGAGTGATTTTTAGAAAACTTTTTATCAGGCATGAGGAGATGCATATGAACTGTTATCACCCTGCTCATTTAGCTATTAAATCCACCCAAATCCTTGTGCGACTGAGTGAATGCATTCTGCAAGTTCCTCCACCTTGATTGAGCTCACAGGCACCCAAATCGCCAGAATATAATTTGTTGGAAAGCAGAAAGGCAAGGCAACCATAATCGATTTCTAAACTCACAACCCAGACAGACCTGACCAATTGCACTGCCCTTTGTGGGACCCCTGAGCTGAACCGCAAAAGGGATTCACTGGTCACAGATCCGCTTGTGATTATGTTTTTGTTTGCTTTTAAAAAAAATCTATTTTTTTGTAATGTTTCATAAGTGCTCGTATATTGATATATTTTATAATCGGATTGTTGCTTGCCATAAGCATATGATCATATTCCCTGCACTTTGTACATTTGGAAATATTTTACACACTTGTGTCTAGCACAAACAGTTGGAGTATAGCAGTTGTTTGTGACTTTGGTCTTTTCCAGATGCTTTAACTATGGTCCGATGGTAAAAAACTAAAAACAGAGGCAATGTAATAAATAAATACTTTATACTGACTGTTTTGGAAAATCTTGACAAAACTTACACAAAGCCTTTCTTAAGTTATCTCAAGGGCAAGACAATGGTCTAAATATAGTGCTTTTCGGTTGGAATGATTAATACATTTGAACTCTAGACATGTAAAAGATGGATAAAAGATATGTAAGATATACTAAGATTACTAAATGATGCAATACTGTCTATCTAAAGGAATGACGGGTTGTGGTATTTTACAGCTGAAACCTGCATCTCGTATTTATTTGCCATGATAGGGATGACTTTTCCCTGTTAATTTACATCAGAATTTGTTAAATCAAGACCAATGGTGAATTTTTAAAAAGGTTGGCATCAATCTTGTGGAACCGATTGCCACATTAATGAAGACTTCTCTTACTTTTCAAAGGTTGACTCCTGTGCTGAATGGGATGGGACATGCCTCTCTAAGCTGTGAGACATTTCTCAAACATTGATAAACTAAGAGGAGTTTGTTTGGATGCTCTTTTAAGAAATGTGATTTGGCTCAAGATCTAACAGAGCAATTAACAGATTAATTCAGATATTAAAGAATTATTCAGGAAAACAAATATTTTGAACATCTATTTGTTGAATATCAACAATTTGCTAGCCTCTTTCCTGGTGAAAGAAAGAGTTTTATGATACACTAAAGTCAATACATGACCGTAGAAATGGAATCGTTAGAAAACGTGGATGCTAAAGAAGATCTGGATTGAACCAAATCAGCAAACCTTTTAAAATGCTGCTCTTTGAATTAAAATATAAAACAAGGAGTCTATGAGTTCCATGTTAATATTCATCTTAAAAAATGAACTGTCTCAATCCAAATTCTGGGATTTCTAGACCATCTTGGTGGACTGGGTATCGGGTACCATATGGCAAATCAATTACATGTGTAATGCATAAAACAAAAACATGGCAAGTGCATTGCTACATAATCAATGGCAACAGTTGGGCTCAGATTATGTTGGCCACTGGAGTTTTGACTACAATTAATCATCATTCTAGGAAAGCAGAGCCATATTGACACTTCCTAATTTGAATATTTAATTACAGTGTAGTTCCTCATTAAATTTATGTAAACTGGGAACCTAGCCTGAAAGATTTAAACAATTACAACTTCACTCAGGAGCCCACTGGCCCAATGAAACTGATGTAGAAAGTAATCACTAAAACACATGCATAGAAACCATATGCATACTTTAACAACCTGATTCATTTTGAGCTTGCCCACATTGTTTCAGAATTCTGAAATTGAAACTAGGGTGCTGATGATTGGTTGATAAGATAAATTAGCTGTCAAAATACTACATTACTGTACAGTATAATTTTAACTGTGGCTTTATATTGGTTCAGTGTGGTCAATAAGAGAGAAATTAGTTGAAAGCAAATTAAGCTGTCTCTCTGAAAAGGGAAGAACATCTGTGGACTGGATAAAAATAATATAAGAGCTTGAGCTGCGATAGTGGGAGATGGGAGCTCTTGTTTTGACACTCATCCAGCCTCTTTCCTGACAACATCTCCACACCCTCCTCAACATGCAGACAGTCCTGCTTTTCAGGGGCTGCTTTCTCACCCATCGTTATCTCCCTTTAAGCTTTGTGTCAGGTGCTGAAAAAATAGCTGCCTGAATTCACAGGAAAACCTCTGAGCACATTGAGCGCATCAGATCTCACTTGATGATTCTATTGTTTGTGGCACCGTTCTGCATCCATTTACTTGATTTGAGGTACATATGCAACTTTAAAAAAGTAGTGCCCTCAAAAAGTATGAAGTTGATGCTGAGGCTTGGAGCACTGTCAAAACAACACATACGCATACACAATGATGTCCTTAAAAATCAGGTACAGGAAGAGTGTGGTTAGCCAAATAGGTATGGGGACAGATACATTACCAACACGCAGCTGGAACACTGTGGGAAGTGTCAAAAGAACAGGACTAAAGCAGCGGACATTAATGTTAAAAGACATTACATGCATGCTAATCTGGGCATTGAGGTATATTTTTAGGTTCTGACCTTTATCAGATACATAGTTGATGGATTACTTTTACAAAATTAGATCATGACAACACATTCCTCTGACAGCATGGGAAGACACAGCTGTATTAAACATTTGTATCATTATGCCATTTGATTAAAACGTATCCGAGTATACATTCACCAGGATATCATTTCTAAAACGTATCTAGGTATATATACACCAGGATATCATTCTAAAACGTATCCAGGTATACGTAGACCAGGATATCATTCTAAAAAGTATCTAGGTATAAATACACCAGGACATCATTCTAAAACATATCCAGGTATACATAGAACAGGATATCATTCTAAAAAGTCTCTAGGTATAAATACACCAGGATATCATTCTAAAACATATCCAGGTATACATAGACCAGGATATCATTCTAAAACGTATCCAGATATACATAGACCAGGATATCATTCTAAAACATATCTAGGTATACATACATCAGGATATCATTCTAAAACGTATTCAGGTATACATAGATCAGGCTATCATTCTAAAACATACCCAGGTAAACATACGCCAGGCTATCATTCTAAAAGGCAGGGGCAGGTAGGATTGTTTGACTTACCACAAGGCTAATTTATGCCTCAAGTCCATCTATGGGTCAGATAAGAGCTTCAGCAATGACAGTTTTATCAGGAGAACAAATGGCAGCATTACAAACAAGGACATAAGAGGAGAGGGGGTTGCTGCAGTGGACAGCATAGCTTTCTTACCTAAAGATGCCAGGAAGTGGCCGACTGGCCCATCTAAAGATGTAAAGAGAGGTGAAGTGGTTGACACCAGGCCAAAGTCATTAATTAAATGGAACAATGCATGTTATTTTGGACATATACTTCAGAACATAAAATCCTAACATTTACATTTTTCTGTAGTTTGTTTTATCAACGTAGTGTTGAGCACAATAAATGATGTGCCAAACATGAGTTTAATGTTTCTTTGCTTAAGTTTGTTATTTGACTTGACAGTGGAGCAGGTTTCCAAAAGTTTCAACTGGTTATTTCTTATAAAAATTTCGATACCACGCATCAAGTATTCAGGGCAATGTATCTATTTGAAAAGGTCTCTACAATGTTTGAACATCTGGTCACAGGAATGTCTGTAACACCCATCTCTCACAATATACAACTATTAAATATAAAATGTTGTGTTACTAGATGAGAGAAACTGCCAAAAAATGATGGAGCTTAATAATTAACAACAACTTTTCACACCTGTGTGTGCGCTTCCCTCTCGTGTCTACACTGTGTACTCTTCAAAGCCACAATTTGTTTATTTTTGCCTTCTATTTTGTGTTACTATTCATTTTATCTATTCATTTCTTCCATTAATTTACTCAATGATACTGTACTGATGATTGTACTGATGATAATGATCTGATAGTCATGGAAAACAATGTACAAATGCAGCTTTTCTGTGATGAAATAGTGTGGGGAGTACACTGACAACACAAGGGTGTGGATGAATACCAGGGATTGGCTAGCCTGTCCTCAGCAGTTGTATCATCCTCTTGGATGAGAGAGAAAAAAACTGTGGAAGGGTCTTATATTTTGTTTTTGAAAGTTTATGTTATGTATTATTTTGGCTACGAATACTAGTATATGTCAGTATAAGACAACATCATTATTTGGGATTAACAGAAAATAAAATGAGAGAAAACATTTTTTTCAGTGGAAACATGCACTGAAGTTGGCTCCCTATCTCAAAAATAGTCTGGGCCACAATTGTCTAGTGAGTGCTTGGCTTACATAACTGTTCAATTTAGCTTAAGAATTAAGACTAAGGTTATTCAAAACAAGGTCTGTATACCTGTTCTTCCAGTTTATTATGGCATTCCAAATAACTGAAGTGGAGCTCTATCCATTTCCAGGGCATGGTCATACAAGTGTTTCTCCTAAAAAAATGTATTGGTTGAAACAAATGAAAAGGGAGGAAACACATTCAGAATTCAGTACCACATTAACTTTAACCTAGATGCTGACAGCTTTAAATTCAGAAAAAAGTAGCTGATTGGTGGAAGTCAGGGCACAACTATAACATGGCCTCATTGCCTCAGGCAACCTAACATTTGTGAGAAATAACCAGCCTTCGATATTACAATGGTTATTAAATATTTACACAATATTGACTGTGTTTAAAACATATTTACGATTGACTGTGAAAAGCACTTACATGTCAGGGGTGCCATTCTTAAAGGCCATAAAGTTGTTGTTCTAAATAGCCCCAAGGCAGCATAGTGGATGAGAGGGAATTCACATACTCAGAACATGGATAAGGAAAGTGAAATGATGCAAACATGTTTTCATGAATGACAGATAACATTCATGTTTCCAGCCACTGCAGCAGTGATTGGAAACATGTACATTATTATTCTGATAGCATACAATAAATACCTCAATGACAGAATAAGGAATTGTTTATAATGAAAATGTGTGCACTCCCAATGTTGTTTATGTCTATAATGAGGGGTCTGGAGCGAGCATCCACAAAAATGCACTGTAAAATGGCACTGTCTACTTTGGTTGGCATGAGCTTTGTCTTCAGCTCACCTTCTTGCTCCAGTGTGTCTGTGCCTTGTGGATGGAGAGGCACTAAAAGGAAGACTCTCACACCGTGGCATGGATTTTAATGTAAATCCCGAAACAAGAGCCTGTGATCTCAGCAGGCATCAGGAGGGGGTATGTTGCTTCGAGGTGCAATTTATTCTTATCACCTAATGCCTCACTGACTTGAAAGTTGCCTTCAAAAGGAGCTAAGAATTACCACACAAATGTGAGGTGGTATTCAGCTTAGGCTTTTTCAATTGTTTCACACAGCTGTAGTTTTAGGGTCTTGTCAAACTCCATTTTGCTCACTTTAAATGTTGCCTGTAAAACTAGCCGTTGCTTTTCATCACACAAAGTAAACATATGAACAGTGTTGGTTGACGATGCATGATTCTTATGATTTCATGAAGCAATATTTTTGTGGAAAACATTTGCGTCCATTATAAAGTATTAACCTAGTACCGCATTTGGAAAATAGTGGGAGGTAGCCAATTAAACCTACTATATCATTTTAGCAGTTTCAGTGTTTTGCATTTGTCTGTACCACAGCACAATGGAAACAATGAATCTGAGATAAAAGAGCAGACTGTCAGCTTTAACCTGAAAGGATTTACAGTACATCCATGTATCATACAGGAATTACAACCCATTGCCCAGGTTCTGGAACCTACCAACCTTCTTTGGGGCTGTTGGTGCGAAGCTAATGCTGCAGACGGAGACACTTTCTCGCTGCATTAAATATAGACATCATGTTAGGTAGTTAACGCAACTCCTTTGTGTTTGATGCCTGAAGTCTACAACCCATAGATATCCATAGATATGTTCTCTTGTGATGTTCTGCCAATCCTGTACTGCAGCCATCTTCAGTTTCTGTTTGTTTCTGGGATATTTGTATTCAGTCGACTGATCTGATGAATTTTCTTACTCTAATTTTTTCTTTGGCAGTGTATTTGGGATCATTGTCCTCCTGCATGATGAAGCACCATCAAATTAGATTACAGGCAGTCGGTGGTACATGATCAGCTAATATTTTTCTGTAAACTTACATACTCAATGAAGGCAAGCACACTCATCACACTGGCAGCAATACATGCCTAAAACATATTACCACACCCACCATATTTCACTGATAAGGTGTGTTGCCCGCCAATCCCATCAGTGCTTCAGCCCCGCCGGGTTCAAGACCATGGAGAGCACACACCGGGAGAAAGCTGCAAGGTTCCGGAATGGGAAGGTTGCCGGAACATTCAAGAGGCAGCTGGTAGGGCCAGATCCACGCCTCCACACCTGCCGCTCATAACAAATAATATGACACTGGTGTCCTCCTGAGTTGGTGAATTGTGTTAAACATTAGTTTTTGTTTCTCCTTACTATCTAGTAAAGTTGCACCTGTTATCATTTATCATTTCCATGTTCTTGTTCTGCCACATCGTACAGGCGATATGTCAGTTACTTTTTTTCTCCACACTTTTCTCTTGCCATCACTTGGATAAAATACATGTACATTTTTCTCTCATTTGACCACAATATCTTTCTAAATTCTGCAGGCTCTTCGAAGTTAGAAAGTACCAGAAATAACTTGCAGTTCGGGAAATAAATATTTTACCAACATGTTTTTTAGGTAAAAAATGTTTTCACTTTGCAGTCCAGTACTGCTGATAAATGTTTCTGTGGATACTGGCATTTAGAAAATCCACATATTATTTCTAGAGTGTTCCTGATTATATTCCAGTTAACTTTTTCTTCGATATGCTGAGCATTCTTTGGTCACCCATTGTAGAGGTTTTCTTCTGTCTACCTGGCAATTTTCTTTTACTGAGCTCAGCGTAATTGTCTTTCTTTATGTAACAAGTGTGTAACAAGTGTCTCGGACTAAGTCATTCATTTTTTCATGGTCTGCTTTACTGGTATTGACACTTTGCTCCTCATGTTGAGATACAACAGCAATAGACTTTATGCAAATGCAAAATCTAGGATCATCGCAATAACTTGTTCAAGAACTAATGATGTAATGACACACATTTGGCCAAGAGACAGCTGAGAAGCAAATTGTCCAATTACTTTTGGTCCCTTTAAATGGGTTTGTAATTCCCACATGGTGTAAGATGTAAAAACCATCAAATTAAAATTGAAAGCCTTGATTTTTACTTCTTAGTCTTAGAGAATTTAACTGAGTGAGGTAAAGTTGATTATGAATTTTAGAGTATGAACCTGCCAGAGTCACCATCTTATGTTTGCTGAAAACAACAAGGTATTGTCTAGGGTCACACCAACATTTTCATGTTGAAGCCACACTATTCCTGTTACAATTGGATGGAGAGATCTTTGGAAACCTGTAGTGATACTATACCTGTGGCAACTGTCATCACACTTGGCTGCAGTTTTACACAAGAAACAGATAAAGGCATCTCACAAACTGTGCCAGTGGAACGGTTTAATGTGTGCAATGTGCATATATGTTCAAACATATTAGAAGTTGAGATTGCAGTTAAAGGGAAGACTCCACCACTCACAAAAGGACACTCATGACCAAAGCTCCCCTCACCGTTTTGAAAATCCATCTTTATTTGTCTTGAGGACACAATGTAGCATTTAACATAATGCTACGATTCTATTTTGAATCTTAACAGTTTGCATTACATTCTTTTGTTCAAGCAACCAATAGGTCATGGTTTAAACATTGTTTAAAGACATATTAGCATGCTTGGCGACTGTTGAAGTCACATTAACTTATAATTGGCTGGGGGAAGCTACCTAACATACTGAGCGATTATGGGCATGAGAAACTTAACACAACACATGTGCTGACTAAATCTGAACAAAGGACAATAGATAGGATGTGATGACTGTTATTGATGGGCAATGGCACACCCTACCCACACATTCTGTCCATATCTCATGCTAGGAGTTGTCCATGTGACTGTCATGGACTCTAACAATAGACCCATGGACCATAGGTTGGAACCTACTATACAAGGGTATTATAAAAATATACAAGGGTATATGATATCTTTCTTATTGGAGTGTGGTTGGCTATGATCACTGACAGCCTCCTATGTGTTCTGGCATAAAATACTCTGTTAACTTTGCAATTATAGGAGAAATTGTAAGGACTATGGATGATCAACAACTTGTACCCATGCTAATAAAGAAAGTGCTCCCCTGACTTCCGGTTTTATGGTATTGTTCATGGATCAAACGTGGACAGAATGTAATAATACGCTGGGCAAAACAAAGACATAGAAGTGAAGATTGCCAATGGAGAGGCTCTTTGGATTGCAAGACTGGATTGGATTGCATGCAATAGGCATGATTAATACAATGGATGCATAGCTGTAAAGAATGTGATATCCTGCAAACGTAGAAATAATGTGATATCCTGCAAAATGGCCGTGAGTGGTGTTGGTCATTGTTTTATTGTGACATTGCTGCTCGTGTTTCTTGTGTGGTTCACGTCCATTATGTTCAGAGCATTGTAAGCTAGTTGGCATTTGAATAAAATAACCTGTGTTATTCACCTATGCGCCCGGATGCTGCCTCTGCAAGCAGTGACAATAGATGACTATGGGTGGTATTGGAATGGGAAAGGGCCTGGCATCACAATGCTCTATCAAGATCCATGACTATGTGTTTAGTGAAACCTCAATTAAACATGATTTATAGAGCCTTTACCAAACAGACACACAAATATGTAAGCAGTTTTTTTTGTAATTCACGACATACCAGTTAACGACATTTGATGTAGGTGATTACTTTTTACAATGATGCCACATTTGTTAACCCTTTATAGACATGTCATATATGTGTAAATGTTTTCTAACACACTAATGTAGTACCGGTGAAGGTGTTATGGAGCATTTATAAGCTAAAGGGTCTAGTTGGAACCCCAAATCCTAAGCCGAGTCTGACACAGATTCAATAATGACTTTAAGCTTATAAATGCACCATAATGTCTTCAATAATGTCTGGAATGCAACATTTTGCTTGGAGGAAGAAGTTATTTTGTGCTAAAAGGTATTTCCTGTGACACTGACTGACCTAATGACAATGAATATGTGACCTGCTCCATAAAAGTCAATCATTGATCCCAAATCACAAACTGTTATATACCAATAAGATAATATTAGGTCTCTACTGATCCCCTTTTTATATCTGCACTCCAAATAAAAAGTTAGTTAAGTCTAATTGAAGCAGGGTTACAGCAAAATATTGCAGTGCATTTTCAGTACAATAAAAATGTATTATTAGTCTTTAGTCTTAAAGTACAGTACATCAAGGAAATCACATACTGTCAGTCTCGCATCAAAACAATAATTTCTTGTTTCATCTTAATTTAATTGAAGAAATATCTGGCACATCCAATTATTGTTTTGTTCAAAGTAATGACGGAGTGAGTTCATGGGACCATAGTCACCAAGTGATACTTCATACATTTGGGTGTTTTCTGCATAATTATGATAAACTGTTGTGTTGCTTTGCACCGTAGCATACATTTTTTTATGAACGAGGCCCCAGAACAGAGCCTTGGGGAACTCTGTATGAATCTATTGAGAGTTCTCTCTGATACATAGCAATAAGACTTTAGAAGAATTTAGAACCATGTCACTAAGAACACCCTACTTTTCCAGTCTGTCTAGCAGTCAACTGGGTAAAATGCTGCACAGAAGTCCAATAACACTAGGGTTGACATTTTAACAAAATCAGTGTTTAAAACATTTATAAAGGCCGTCTCAGTGCTGTGATGCAACACTTGTATTTTTTTTTTGTATCTTGTCACATCTTTTCACCATCTCATCAGGAGTTAAGAGCAAGCAACAGGGCTCTCCTTTATTGATTTTGCAAGTACACTTTTATATTTGATTGACATGCTCGACTGATATGCTCGTTTTCAATTGCCCTAAATTCAGTACCAACCATAATGTATAGTATGGTCTTCTTTATTGATATATAGTGTCCTTTTTCGGATGTGAAATAAGATACATTGTAATGTAAGCTTCCCTTATAGCCTATTGCACTGGCCTATGAGTGTCTCACCTCTGAATAGCAATCTGACCACTCTCTATTTGACCTTTGAAGTTTTGGTGTTCAACTGCACTCCATACTGAGCCTTAAACATGCCAG
The DNA here is from genome assembly GCA_016801105.1 of Esox niger. Lineage (NCBI taxonomy): Eukaryota > Metazoa > Chordata > Actinopteri > Esociformes > Esocidae > Esox > Esox niger. The sequence goes on from JACXGJ010000175.1 coordinate 99,496, forward strand.
GACATGGCACTTTAAGCTTACCCTTAAACAATACCCTTGCTAAGCCTTCCTTTTCACTGTCACTCAAAGGAACCCTTGATTGTTTATTTACAATTTGCTCTGAAAATTCCCAGTACTTCATTGCAATAAATATGTGGGCCGTTGGATTTGGCTGCAGTACAAAGACCTGCTCCTTTTCTTTGGGCCCCAGGGTAGGGAAGACCAAGCAGCTAAGGATGTTTGTAAGGTATAGTAACAGTATGGCATGGTGGAGCTCTTTGCATTGCCTGTCATTCTCTACCCTTCCTCTGCAGCTGTCTCCTCTTCTCTAGGCTATGTTTTCCCCTTTATCTGCAGAGTACAACAGCACTACTGTCACCAGTAACTGAGAAAACCCAGCTTACAGTTTTGAGACAGCACGAACAGCAGGAGTTTAGCCCTCATTTAACACATTTTACCATAAAGGAGATCTCTACAGTACTATCTCACTGTTCTCTGGCTTGTTAAGCCATCAGGACATTTACTTTATGGGTCAGATTAAAGGACAGATTGAACCTAGTCCTGGACAAAAATAAATACCTCAATTGAGACTCAAGTCTTGGTCACAGGTCACAGAATAACAATGATGATGATCGTTCAACATCTTTTTCGTATTCATAAAACAACCTACAGAAGCCACAGCATTTTGGTGGCCAATACAATAATGCATATAACATGTGGACTTTTACTGGATATGCAGGGGAAACCTTTAATACATAATGTAAGATGTAAACATGTTTTCACATAATGTAATATAACAAACATTACTTTAAACCACAGCCTGACAATACATAATTTTTCAGTTTATTATTCCAGTTAGAAAACACAGCCAGGCTCACCCATATTACTTCAGTGCCTCTCCCATTTATTTCCAACCAGTGATAGAAAGTGCAGTGTAAATGCAATGATAATAAAAATAATAAACAAGCTGTCTTCACTCCCAGACCAAAATATTATTACATTTTCTAGGCATGGATAGTGAGGAGGGAATACATAACACTCAAAGAGCTCTAAAACATTGGGGAATGCATTTCATTAATATTAGATAACCCCCATCCACTTGTCCTCTCCCCCAAATAAATACATAAATAAATAAGTTCCTCATAAAGAAAAGCACATCTCCAGCTGAGATAAACAATGACTCATGATTCTCTCCCCTTGTACCTCCTGGGCAAAATGTTTATTTTATTCCCACAGACTTTCATAAATTAAGCTGACCTGCACCCCTGTAAGATTCACTATAGAGCTGTCCCAAAGGACTTCCACAGAGACTGAAAGTAAACTCAATGGGCAAAAACCTTTAGAGGTATGATTGTTGTGTAGGGGCCAGCTTACTTACTTGTGTCTCAGAAGAGTATGACGACCTCCTACAAATGAAAAAGTTTCCTACAAATGAATCAACCTCATGTTAATAAGCACATCTGGCTTTAAAGATTTTTTTACGACATCCACATACGCCACTTATCACATGCAATGCACATTAAACATCCCTGGTCATTGCGAATAGTGAGGTTGGTAAAGGTTCTTATATTTTTGGAAGGTTCTGAAAATAAATTCAATCAACAATTTCCTAAAAGCTTGTTAACTTTCTACGGAGTGGAGTTGACACGATGGAAGTAATTACTTCATAAAAGCTTGTTTTAAAACAAGAGTGCATCTGTGAACTTTCAATCATCCCCAACCCTCGGACAGGAAGTGTGTTAAGCAGGCTAGATTGCCATTTCATCAGAATGGGTCTGGTAAAAAACAATCAGCGACTGTTTAGTTGTCATTTTCAAGCATGACTCATCTCAGCCTCCCAGTCTTCAGTCTTTATATTTTCATTTTTCTCCATAATAAATTGCAATTACACATAGAGGCAGTGGAGAGTGGGGTGACCGAGCCGTGACTTTATGCGTACCTAAATTTGGAATTCAATGCTACTGTTGCCTAGCAGTCATTATCATTAGACACTTTTATTCATAGTTTTTATTTGGATTTAGGGTGGAACATTGCTGTATGTTATTACTATGCATGAAACATTTTTTTCAGCATATTCGTTTTCTTTTGCAAAATACATTCTCCCATCAGGACCTGACAAAAGGGCAATCTACCTCCAAACCAGAGTATGATAAATCACAAACTGTTTACTTCCCTCCACGTGATTCAGTGGCTAATTTTACAGAATCTGTTTTTGTCAAAGACAATTACAGGAGGGACTATATTGACTGGCAGGCAAAATAGCCTGGGTTGATGGCTCTGTCATGTTTTATTTTTGTCAAAATCTTTAAAACAGGACAGACACACATTTTAAAATAATATGCATTACTGAGGGCAAGGCTATTTGTATGAAACATACTAATCTGCTCCATGCACATGCAGGCCGCTATTAAGAATTACATTTATAAGGCCAAAATTGTTTTAATGGTTTCAAATACTCTAATAAGGAACCTATAGACAAGATAGAATATTCTATTATGCTAGAACTGTCCTGTGTCCTATAACAATGATTGATTGATTTGTCACAAGAATATTGTGTGGTTCTGTTTTGATTTCCTTTGTTCTTGAATGTAGCTTGTTCTTCATTGTCTGATTGTTTTCACCTGTTTTTTGTTACCCCTCATTAGCACTCTATTTAGTTTGCCCTGTTCTGTCGAGTTATTGTGTGTGTCTTGCCTGCCGTTCTATGAGTTTCTGCCTGCCTGCCTGCCTGCCTGCCTGCCTGCCTGCCTGCCTGCCTGCCTGCCTGCCTGCCTGCCTGCGTTGTTCCTGCTGTTTTGTTGTTTTTACCCATCTCAGTGTCATTATTAAAACATTTTGTTGTTAACTCTGCGTCCGGCCTCCTGCTTACCCAAAACGTTACAGAATAACTCAACCCTAACAAATGGACCCAGTGACGTTAATGGAGTGACTGGAAGACCAGGAGAGGCACCTCAACGTCCTGGCCCTACTCGTTATGGGGGCCACTGCCTCCCACCAGGGGGCCACTTTCCTGCCATTTTGTTCCTCAGCATGGTGGCCTCCCCCACATTGTTTAGGGGGGAGCTATCGGGGCAGCCGGCACGGAGGATCAAGGAGACCCCACGGATGGAGCCCCGTCCTGCCGTCCCAGTCCAGTTTCGCCGGTCTTATCCAGCCGTACCAGTCCAGCCATGATGGTCCCGTCCAGCCGTCCCTGTCCAGTCTGGTATACCTGGTTCTGCCCTGGGGGCAGCGTGCTCGCCGACGCTCTGCTCCGAGGCAGGAACCTCTGCCAGCCATTTCGCCCAGTCTGACTCCAGGTTCAGAGCCGCCACATGTGTCGGTTCTGTGCTTGTTCTGTTGCTCGTCTGTTCTGTGCTTGAATGTTGCTTGTCTTTTTTGTTCTGATTGTCTTCACCTGTTTATTATTAGCCCTCGTTAGCACCCAATTTAGTTTCCCCCGTTCTGTCAGCCCTTTGTTGTGTGTGTGTGTGCGTGTCTTGCTTGCCGCTCGGAGGTTCTGCCTGCCTGCCTTAATCCTGCCATTTTGTTGTTTTTATCCATCTCAATTTCTTTAATAAACCCTTTTGTTGTCTTTAACTCTGCGCCTAGCGTCCTGCTTCCACAATATGTTACAAATATGTCAATGTAAACGCACAAAAGTGAGTTATTTGTTGCAGGCAAAACTCTGAAATGTACTTACTTTAGACTGAATTTGAGGTGGATTGTACAAATGGTGCATTTATTCAACTGGCATATGACTCACCCAAACTCCAACCATAATGCGGTAAATATACACAAAATATAAATAACAAGTTTCAAAAATCTTAAGGATTTGGGAAAATGCTCTACACAAGAATGGTCTAAGCTCTCTTCCCGTGGGTTCTCCAATCTCATACAAATTATTATCCTCGCAGGGATTGGTTGTAACCCTTGCATTTTGACAATGTTTTTTGGGTGAAAAGTATTGCATGGCAAGGGATTGCAATAAAAAAAAATATTATCCTTTGTTCTTCAGTCATGGTTGATTTGAGTTTTTACATAATCAAAAGGTGCATTTTTTAAAAGAGTGTGTAGACTTTTGATATCCGCTGTATAAAGTCCGCTGTAAGGTTGGAATGTTGGATAATTGTATTTGGTAATTATACATAGTTATTCACATAAAATATATATATTTGAAGGGGAATGTGAGTGTTGGAGCTGAGATCAATTATGCAGCACTGTGCCACTACCCACTGTTTCCATATGTATAGTCCATGGTAAAATCAACTAGGCTTTATAGTAGGATGATTGTTATTCAAAGTTTTTAATTAAAATTGGCCTACATGTTGATATGTAGACAACATTTAAAGACATACTTTATTACTATCATTTTGAATAGGTGCTCAGTGTCCAAACATGTTTAAATTGGCTTTTTCAATTTAATAAGAGGAATTCACAATATGCACACATTTGATGTGTGCATATTTTTCTGATCACTCAAGGGTGTTCTCATTATATACAGTTTAAATAAAATCTAATCACAACATGTCCTGGAGATGCAAGAACATCCACAATATATTCCTGGGATTTTACCAAAGTGTCTTACATTAGTAATATAAATGCAATAACATAATCCAAAATTCATATTAGTTTTGCAGTCATTTCAACAATCTTGCCTTAAATATTAAACATTACGATGGCAAACCAAGCCAACCAGTGTTACGGATAACTGCACAATGCATAGTAAAAAGGACAAGTTTAAATTTCCACTTACATTATGTTTCATGAAACAAAGGTAGTGGTGACCTTGGATTTGAATAAGCTGTCCTTCCTCAGGTCTGTGTCAGAGCCATCTGTTGTTTTTGCAACCTCTGAATTTAGAAAAAAAAACAACAAGGAGAGGTGAACATGCATGAAGTGGGATGAAGTTAATGTATGTATGGTATGAGCGTTTAGCTTTTTGCCTCATCTCTTGCATACTTGTTTTAATTAACACTCGCCTGTGCTAGCGCTGCATGTCATTAGTGCCCTGTATGGATAATGAAAGATCCTTAGCCTCCAAGAAGGTGGCTAAAAATATCATACCCTGGAATGGGGCTGATGAAAGACAAAATGGCGAAGACCTTGTCAAATACAGAAAAGCTAAATGTAAGTCTGCCCCTAAAAGATCCCAGTCAGAATATGAACATATTTGGATGGAAAACCATGTATATATATGTATATATATATATATATATATATATATATATATATAGTGTATATTGAATAGTATATAGTATATTGTTCTCAGAAATGGTGGTGCACAGGAACTACATGAATATCTTAGTAAAGGCCATGAGGTACAGTTGGTGCAGCAGACCTGGTAGTTCGAATGCACTGAAGAATGATTAAGCCCAAATGACACTCACATGAGTCAGTCAGCTAGTTCTCAGTTGCAATCAGCAAACAAGCTTGGCCGAAACATCATGTTACATTGGCCATTGTGGGTAAATTACCAAAATGACTACCCAACTTATTCTCTGAGAGGATCCATTACAAAGAAGAGTCAATTTAATGAGGTTCATTCAAACGAATAAGTCCTGGATCTCTGCACCCACCCACACACATTACCACCCTGACAATAATGATGAACGACCCTGGTGATTGGCTATGGAAAACATGGCAAGAAGAGACTCATGCAAAACCACAAGTAACTAGATGGGATGAGAGAGGGGCTAAGAGAAACCTATAAAGAGAGAGACAGAGAAACAAAAAGTGAGTGGGGGGAAGACAGTGTGTGCAGGCATCTCCAGCGGGTGCAGTGAAAGATCCCATAAGGAGCCTATACATAATCACAAGTCCCTACCGCCTTACAAGACAACCCATCTTGGCCACTTTTTCCAGGTCAGTAGGCAGCGCATCCTGTCAGCATAACCAAAGGTCTGGCTTTGTGAAACCCAAAGTCAAGCAGGGGAATAACGAGGGCACAGCGTTCCTAGGAGACACCTCAGGCGTCATCCTGCCACAGCTCAGGCAGCAGGGGGCAACGCGCTCAGAATGTGAAATGCCAACCGCAGACCCGCAAAGGGAGAGGCAGGGAGAAAGTTTTCGTGCACTTGAATTCTATTTTTGTCCAACTGCATACACTCACAGAACAGATGTGTTAAAAACAACACATGTTGTGTTAAATTTTAACACATCTAGGAAATCAGCTACAGTAAGGGACTAAACTTGGTGTCTTCTTGTAACAGTCAATCTGTTACAGTCTGTCTGGTTATTCTACACCAAGATTAACGATAGGATGATTGATGTGTAACTCGAAATTAGCAAAATACTGTGTTAATACTACAGCTTAATGTGTCAAACTATATACCTTAAATACGCAGGCATTTGCCAATTAGTGTTGAGGCATGAAATACCTGACCTCAGGAATACCTGAAATCTGTCATAAACCTTGATATCAACATCAATTAATTCCTTGAAATCAGTATTATATTTCAACAATCGAGTACAAAGCCTGGTTGTTTGGATAACCTTTGATCTATAAGACAAGCAGTATTGTGTACAGAGAAACACTATAGCAGAGTTTTTCTGTCTGCCTGCCTTTTTCCGATCTGTAAAGAATTCAGGATCATAGTCGATGACCTAAAACAAAGGCGGAAGATATATTAACAGGCTGAATCAATTGTTGGCATCTTATTTAGGCATACTTAGCATCTGACCAGTAATTGAAAGGTTGCTAGATCGAATCCCCATGCCGGTGTCTGGGAAAACATAATTAGGTCCTTGGGCAAGATAGTTAAGTTGTCGTCAACAAGAGCATATGCTAAATTACTAAAAGGTAATAAATACACTAATTGTACAGCGACAGACTTGATAATGAAGCCATACATTTGTGTTGTAAGTTATGGGAACACTCATTGACATCTCTGTAAAATCTTAGCTGTATTGAATTGTTCACAAATAAAACTTAAAACTAAAAAAATTATCTAGCGTTCTTTACATATGAATAATGCATTGTCGTGTCCTTTCAAACAATGCGATATGCTTTCAAAATGAGATTATATTGTCTGACCAAATAGACTGCCTGCATCCATGGTCATGCAAAGCCATATGCAGTATCATATCTTACAATCACCATTAGAATGTCTAACAGTTATTATATTATGCTTTTATAACAAGAAATCTAACAACTTTGTTAGTTTTTGTCTTATTTTAATAGAATACTTGTAATGTCAAATTAAATTGATTTCAACCTAAGTCTTACTACCTTAAGCCCTGCCCAGGTCTGGCACAACATCACAAACCCTTATTTAAAAAACTGAACCATTCCACAGAACATGTTGTTGTTTCGATAACACCACTGAGACTGCAGTGAATTAATTGTGAAGAGAGAGTGAGCCTTGCATTGTGGAAGATTAGTTTGAATATAATCAACAACTGCTGATTTGGTTTTATTATTCAGTGTATCATTTGAAATCTAAAATGATGGTCTACGTAGCCAAAAAATCAACAACACTACTACTTTTAGCACATTTATGTGTAGCTTTAGATAAAATTCTGAAGAAAAAAACATTTCCATTAGATCTACTGCAAACTTAAACAAAATCTCACAAGTGTCAGGCTTCAAGCTACTATCTAATTAGTGTAACATTGACATTATCAACGTGTTTATATATTACAGAATAAAAAGTCAAAGCTAACACTATCTGGCAATTCATACATGGCACGTAAGACATGGCATCATCTGTAGAATTGCAGAAAACTTGTTTAAAATTTTTTACTTTTTCTTTGAAAAGACAGATGCGATTATATTGGGGTGTAATGGTCAGCAATGCGTTGTTATGGGCTGATAAAGAGAATGTCCAGCTAAAGCTTTCCTCGGTAGAACATTTGTGTGACCAGAACTTCTCAAGTAGTAAAATGGTCCTGGTTTAAAGATGTACAACCACATTTCTTATGGCAAACACGTCAGCAGCTTATGTCCACTTCAGTAGTCTGCTGGTAAATACAAATGTTCTACAGTGTATGTTTTTGTAACCCAACAAATTATATTAGTTGTCACCTTGCATTGTGAAGGCCATCTTAACATATCTGGAAGTAGAACAATCCACAGATCAGGGACACACTCTTGTTAACACATGCACCTGTATTGACTGTAAAATAAACAAGAAAACTCACAAACTTTCAAAATGGTCTTGTAGATTAAATATAATTACGCATGCACATCAAAAAACACAGTTGATTATTTTGTGAAGAATGACCTGTTTCTGCACTTGTATTTGTTTGATGCGTTACGCTTACTAGTGCTTTGAACATGCCGAACTTTAAGAAGTGTAAACTCCCATCCCTGATTGGAGAGGATTCTGGATTCCTAAATGCAGAACGTTCCCATAGAATCACGAGAAACAATTGTTATAATGTATATTCCTTCTATTGTTATTTAAAAAAACAATAATACCACAATTGTTTTTCCCCTGATTTTGAACATCTCATCTTCATAACCAAGACCTTGTAATGACTAAAATGTATGCAATTCACAACATACAGTATATCTCGCATAAAGTCTGAACTGCAACAAACAACTCATAAGGATAATAATTGTGTTTTCATTTGAATATTAGTAACATTATTTAGGGCATGCAGATTCTATTAAGCATTCAGTAGAATCATTAGTATCTGAATATCAATCATCAATAACCTAGCTTAAATTATGAAAAAGTACAGGACTTAGTACCGAAGCAAAGCAACACCTCTATAGCTTTCAGTAGGGATGTTGCCTACTTAAGAAAGCAAGCAGGATGCCTGGGATTTCATATTCGTACACTGGCATGTGGTTCATGCAGGAAGTACCACTGCAAGTACTGTAGGCAAAACATCAACCCACTAACACTCACCAGAGATTACAACAGTTAGGCTGTGTGGGGTGGGGCAGGAAGAGCGAGAAGATGAGAAAAACATTAGAGAGGGTAGAGAAAGAAAAGGAAGAGAGATCTGCCCTCGAGCCCTCTTCAGGCTATATCACTCTTTGCTTTGTTAAATTCTAAAAACATCTTTCTCTCTCCCTAGCTTTCTATTTTCTCACTCACAAATACAAACATGGCTCCCATGAGCCAGTGTTATTGCTGTCCTACTTTCCTCTCTCACACAACCACATTGTTCAAACATTCTGGAATGCCAAACACCCGGCAACCCTTCTTCACTGAGGATGTTTAACATGGGGACACAATGCCAAAACTGCAGGCATTATCCACCAAGGGTTGTTATACCATAGCGTCTGGTAAGACTGAAAGACTAGTGGTAACAAATAGGCCCAGAGTAATCATCTGCATCATCAAAGTAAGCTACATGAATTATTCAATTTGTGACTATTCATGAAATATGTTTAAATGCAGCGTCAAACATTAGTTTTTTTTGTAAAATAACTTTGTTACAACTGCTGATGTATTATAATTACATTTGATTGATTATGTGTGAAGCTTTTTTAAATCAAATTCATATAGATATGGAAGCTCTCTAAGAAATTCAAAATAGCTAGCAGCGAATCTGACAAAACCAACAACAGTATATCATCTGACTCAAAGTATCAAAAATAAAACAAAAACAAGAAATTGCCTTAACAAAAATCCAGAAAATCACATTGTATGATTTTTAAATAATGAATTTGCATTTTATTGCATGACATAAGTATTTGATCACCTACCAACCAGTAAGAATTCCGGCTCTCACAGACCTGATAGTTTTTCTTTAAGAAGTCCTCTTGTTCCCCACTTAACTGAAACTGTTTGAACTCATTACCTGTATAAAAAACACCTGTCCACACGCAATCAAACAGACTAAAACCTCGCCACAATGGCCAAGACCAGAGAGCTGTGTGAGGACATCATGGATAAAACTGTAGACCTGCACAAGGCAGGGATGGACTACAAGACAATATGCAAGCAGCTTGGTGAGAAGGCAACAACTGTTGGCGCAATTATTAGAAAATGGCAGAAGTTCAAGATGAAGGTCGATCTCCCTCGGTCTGGGACTCCATGCAAAATCTCACCTCGTGGGGCATCAGTGATCATGAGGAGGGTGAGGGATCAGCCCAGAACTACACAGCAGGACCTGGTCAATGACCTGAAGAGAGCTGTCTCAAAAGAAAAACATTAGTAACATACTACGCCGTCATGGATTAAAATCTTGCAGCGCACGCAAGGTCCCCCTGCTCAAGCCAGTGCATGTCCAGGTCCGTCTGAAGTTTGCCAATGACCATCTGGTTGATCCAGAGGAGGAATGGGAGAAGATCATGGGGTCTGCTGAGACAAAAATAGAGCTTTTTGGTCTAAACTCCACTCGCCGTGTTTGGAGGAAGAAGAAGGATGAGTACAACCCCAAGAACACCATCCCAACCGTGAAGCATGGAGGTGGAAACATCATTCTTTGGGGATGTTTTTCTGCAAAGGGGACAGGACGACTGCACCGTATTGAGGGGATGATGGATGTGGCCATGTATCGTGAGATCTTGGCCAACAACCTTCTTCCCTCTCCTTCCGTGGCTCTGTCTTCCAGCATGACAACAACCTGAAACACAGCCAGGGCAACTAAGGAGTGGCTCCGTAAGAAGCATCTCAAGGTCCTGGAGTGGCCTAGCCAGTCTCCAGACCTGAACCCAATAGAAAATCTTTGGAGGGAGCTGAAAGTCAATATTGCCCAGCGACAGCCCCGAAACCTGAAGCATCTGGAGAAGGTCTGTATGGAGGAGTGGGCGAAAATCCCTGCTGCAGTGTGTGCAAACCTGGTCAAAAACAACAGGACATGTATGATCTCTATAATTGCAAACAAAAGTTTCTGTACAAAATATTAAGTTATGATTTTCTGATGTATCAAATACTTAAGTCATGTTATAAAATGCAAATTAATTATTTAAAAATCATACAATGAGATTTTCAGGATTTTTTGATTCCGTCTCTCACAGTTGAATTGTTCCTATGATAAATATTACAGACCTCTTCATGCTTTGTAAGTAGGAGAACCTGCAAAATCAGCAGTGTATCAAGGATAGAGTAATCCAAGTCCACTGGCACAAAACAGTTGCAGCTTAAAACTATAACTGCAGCGTACTAACTAAAACTGAGATGGGGGCCCAGAAACACTGTTGCCCCAACCAAAGATAGTGCTGGAAAATGCCAGCCAGGCAGGAACTAACTCCACCCAATTTGTGAATAACAGACTCTGCCCCAAACGGCACTGGATAGAGGACATCCCAGTGGAGATGAGAGCGCGTATAAACATCAAGTATATATGGTATTGTCAGGTTGTGCCAAAGCTAGCAACTCTGCTTGCGCCCTACCTGTATAGAGCCCTTTACAAATGTTTGATAGAGTAAAGCAGGACTGAATTTTATGACCATAGTGTACAGTACGTGTTGGTATGTATGGCAGTCAAATTCAGAGAGATAAGTTGGAGCAAGTCCATATAATGCTTTTTAGGTTAACTGTAGAACGTTATGCTCTAAGAAATTACGAGGTCTCCAGTCATACATAAGCATATGTCATGTTGTTTTTAAGCATTCAGATTAATGATATAGTCGTGATGAGGGTAAAGTTAGTAAGTCACATTGTACAGTAAGTGAGATGAGGCCAGATTCCCAGAAGGAGGAGTAATACTGGATCATAAGCATAACAATACTTGCAATATTGGGATGCTGAAAAAAAGAGGTCCCAGAAACATTTTAACTCATTCAGATTTTATTCCATCCATCCTTGGTTTCCAGCAAGTCCCTTCCCTTGGCAGGCCAGAGATGTTTTATGTCGTCATCTATGTCGTCAACTCCAGATATGTTCTATGTCGTCATCCTGTAGCTCAAGCATCATACTGGAACCCTAAAGACAAAACGCATTTACACTATCGTGTACTGGGATAGGTAACTCACACCATCACGAGACAAATCTATAAATTTACATTTGAATCATTTAGAAGAAAACTTTTCAGGACCGACTTAAAACTTCAGGCATATAGGAATATAGTGTAGGTGAATATTTTTGAAAAGATTGCGAGCATCTTAGCATCTGAACCAGCAATACATTTTCAATGCAAGCATTATAAGCAAATCATACAACAGTACATATTGTCTGACTAATCCCACAGAAGCTTATTAGTATCCTCCGGTATTAAGTTCTGCTGGTCTTGGGATCCAAGAGAAATGTGGCCTCTGAGCTTTTCATTGCATAATAAATGAGACATGTGACCAAAAGCAATTAGGGACTACCTAATAACAACTTAGATAAGACTGATCACATATTTTCAAGGAAATACAGATTGATTGTAATCTATTCCAGTCTGAAGAAGCTTTAGCTTCATTTGTACCCTATGCAAGGCTTTTACAAGGTTAAACAGCTTTACCGAGGTTCCTTTGCCATTTTATTAAATTATGTCTAAAGCGTCCTAGACACAGTTATACCATTCAATGTAAATGTTTACTGAATTTATTACTATTATGTTTATTGAATTCAGTAGACTTTCTATAACAATAGACATTTTTTTAAGAAATGCTAGTTGAATTGGCATATTATTCAGAGAACCAGGACAGCAAAGGAATTTAGGGAGAGAGAATGATTTCTTTCTTGTGATAATTTGTGCACAATCAAGCTTTTCCTAAGTACATAGTGGTTGGAGGCAAACTGTGCCTAACATCAAAGAGTGGGCCACCAACAAATAGATGAACAACAGAGCAAATGCCTCCCAGAACATGTTCACATAAAAATGCACTTGTGTGAAGGAGATGGTTTAGAGATAAAAATCTTATTTCACAGTATATTCAGGCATATACAGGTGCTTGTCATATAATTAGAACATCATCAAAAATTTGATTTCTTTCAGTAATTCCATTCAAAATGTGAAACTTGCATAATGTATACAGTCATTCCACACAGACTGATATATTTCAAGTGTTCATTTCTTTTAATTTTGATGATTATAACTGACAACTAATGAAAACCCCCAAATCAGTATCTCCGAAAATTTGAATTTTACTTAAGACCAAAAATGTTGGCCAACTGAAAAGTATGAACATGAAAAGTATGAGCAATGTACAGCACTCAATGCTTAGTTGGGGCCCCTTTTGCCTGAATTACTTAAATATTCATATTATATGACCAGCACCTTTATGTGTTGTATTGGATAAAATTAGGTAGAAAGTGTTTTTGCTGTAAACACCTTATAACGGGATCATACTTCAAAGATCCTGTTCTAGTAATGACATTTAAGAGTTTTGGCCTGCACTGTGTCATCACCAGGCTGACATTATTTTTTTTCAATGTTGCTATTATTGCTACCCAGACCTTTCCGCAGTAACTTTTCCTCTGTCTTACATACATGATACATATTTTGTTCATGTAAAGTCAAATTATGTCAGACCTTTTGTTCACCTTTACTATGTCATTTTAACCAAATAATTTGTCTTGATATCAGTCTTTAGATTAACATAAGCTGCGTTTTCAGTGCGGGTGTATATACCCTGGTACTGTGGTCATAACCATTGTAGTAAAGCTGTTCCCCTGAGATAACCTGGCAGACCTAGCCCTATGCTAACCTGACCAGCTGGCCATGGTAATTTCCTGTATCAAATTCTGCCAATTACAAATATTGGCTGTGTTGGACTTGTTTGTGTTTTCTTGAACAAAGTGGCAGTAGATCAGACGTTTTAGCGTTCTGAAGTGTCTTTGCATGTGTTGATCACATTGAACAGAGCACACCACTCTTACAGGGTTCCCATTGTTTACACTCATTTACATCATTTACACTTAGCAAGACTTAAGACTTAGCACTTAGTTTTGTTAATATTGCCATTTGAGGCCCTGTATATTATTTGGGTAATCTGGGATTTCTTTCGCAATTTTGACTACTCTGATTTATTCCGATATCTGTCTATCACATTACATCAACACATTATATTTTTTCTGAAATACCTAAAAGGTTTCCTAACCACACCAGATGAAATAATGTAGATTTTACAGCCAGAGGAGACATGCCAAGGCTATTAGTGTTCTTTGTACCCAACAAAAACAATCTGCCTGAATTTGATAATTTGGGACAGGTCACTTTGTTATGAAAAAAACATCTCTTCATGTATACCAAGGTCAATCACCAGTTTGGAAAAAACATGAATAAAAGATGACAAGGACAGGAAGCTGATTAAGAAATATCATAGTATTAGTGGACATTGCAATAATTCATAAACAAAAAGTATTTTTTTCATAAAAATATCCAGTAAAATACTTGTTATCTCTAAATGGAATTAGTTGATCTATCATGTTAAAATTGTGTAACATTTCTGTTCATAAAATGTTTTTATCTGCTAATATTCAACAAATGTGAACTGATTATTGAGGTTATTCATTTAAATTCTTCTTTCTATTTAAATGAGTGCTACTAGTGGAATAAACAGTCCTTGCAGGTGAGAGACCCATCATCATCATCTATCATGCTATTATCTTGTGCAGATATTTTGTGATACCAATGGCTGCAGATCGCACAGGACGGCCAGTCTTCTGCATTTTTGGGATCATCTCCGTTCCCATAGGCAGATGAATGTGGCTGGAGATCTAACTGATGTTATAGTGAGCTGGTTTGCTATAGTTAGCTAAGTATGCTCCAGAACAAGCTAAGCAGAAAATCAGTTTAAACAGAAATGCATACACCAGGGATATTTAACTCTTACCATACGAGGTTTTCTTTTCTACCTCATCATTAATTGCACCCGCCTGGTGTCCCTGGTCTATATAAGTCCCTGATTACAGGGTTGAATTTTTTTATTACTTGGGGAACAGAATACCCCTGACAAAGTGACCAAGAAAGCAGAGACCTGCATTTTGGCTAACATTACATATTTTTTGGCATGTCCAAGCCCTCTGTTTTCTCAGCCTCACTTGCAATGTGGTTTCAGAAATGGAATCCAAAATGTATTATTTGTATTCATATTTACTGGATACACACAATTTGTTTGCAGTTTGATTCATTTATGTTGTTGTCACATTCAATTAACTGCATATGACTACCTTTATGAACTGTGTCACTAAAATACTTACTAATGAACATTCTGTTTTCCAAGTCGTGTTTTGGGGGAAAACATTTATGGAGAGGGTAAAAGTAAGAATTGTAGGCTTCACAGTATTGAATGACACTGTGGTCTAGCATCCTGAATTATAGAGGGTATAATCATATTCTGCACTAAATACCCTGGTTCAATTCCCCTTCCAACTGCACTGTTTGTCTGCAGCTTTATTTATCCACTGTCATTCTATAACTGTCAAAATACACTCAAAAACATATATGAACATGCTTCTATAAAAGAATGCCAGAAGATCTGAATGTAGCTAATGGCATTTTTGTGTCTACGCACCCTCAAGTGTTCCATTCAGAAAAGCTCAGTTGTCTCATGTCAATCTGTGGCTTGTAGATGTACGGTATGGTCACAATAAGTCTGTCAGATGAGTTGGGTTGTTTGGTTATATTTGCCGATTGTATTTCAGATATGCTTTTATGTCATAGTTGTGCTGTTACAGGCAATATTTTCATCCAAGAAGAATATGTTTTGATTCAGGTGACCTGATTAGGGTTAGCACTCTCTGGAGTGATCTATTTAGTGTATGTTTCACTTGTGGTCATCACTTAAGTGGAGACAGCTAAGGTAATATGGAAGGGACGCTGGCTGAGTAAAAAGTTTGCTTCAGGTCAGTGCAATTCTTTTTTTACATTGATCACTGTCAAAAGTGAGTACATCTTAGAAGGTTTTATTTATATTAGAAATGTGAGTTCCAGACCTTGGTAGAACATGCAGTATTATATATTGTTTTTGAAGGCCACTTTACAAGTCAATAACAATTACCATTACAAGTTAACCCTCAATTAGATCAAGTACCAGGGAAGTAAACAACATTTAATGAACATAATCCGGTAATGTGACCATGCATGCACATCATTATTCATGACAAATTGAACAACGACTCAATGCCCATACAATAGTTCATGCAGTCATTTGAAGAAGTAAGCCCACATTCTGGAAAGTATTTTTTTCTGTTTACACATTTGGATGTGGATAATTGGGCTAAATCCCAAACATATTCATTTATAAAGCTAAATAAATTCAGCAAATCACACAAAAAAACTTTGAAAACATTTATGCAATGAAAATAAAAATCTATTCAAAGTTACTACAAGACTATCACCTGAAATAAATACAATTAGATTCAGTTGTACCAAAACAGATGCAAATCATTAGAAAATCATTATAGAGTTCCCTGAAGATTAGGAACCTGTTTTCATTGTCATCTTAAACAAATGGGTGTGTGCTAACATTATGTCAAGAACTCAAAACCGGAAGGCCCGTCAAAAGAATGATTATTGATGTTGGTGAGTCTGTGCAGAGTTAAGTCGCCATTTCTAAGCAATTCAAAATCCATAATTCAACTGTACAGATCATCTACAAATGGAAAACATTCCAAAGCATTGGCAATCTACATAGAACAGATAGTCCAACCAAATTCAAGCCCAGAGCTGACCGAAAGATGACCATAGAAGTCCCTCAGGACCCCAGGATAACCTCTGGGGAAATACTGGTGTTTCATGCCACAATTATTGTAAAAGTGCATGAATCAACTGCAAGAAAGGAACTGCACAACCTTGGGATATAATGGAGGTTCGGAAGGAAGACTAGACTGACACATGCCTGACAACTCCTGCTTAGTGGTAGTGTTGTTTGGCCCCAATGTCAGATACAATGTGTGTACATTCTTGCCACACTATGACATATTTTTTCCTCTTGGTTTTCGAATAAATGATTTCAAAGTATAACCTTTTCGTATCATTTGTTAAATAATGTTACCTTTACCTGTCAGTAGTCTTAAAGTGAAGATTATATGTCTGTGTCTTCTAGTATGTGGACAAAAGAGAGAACTTTCCAGTGGATGTAGATACCTTTCACATTACTGTGTGAGTGGAGTGCTACGAGATGTGTAATGTGACATAATAACAGTCGATGTTGAGATGAAGCATCACTGTGTCAGGTTGGCAGAACACCAGCACTAAAAAGCCCAAGATAGACCACTTAAACAATGTAAACCAAATCAGCTCCCAGACTACTGTGTACTATTTCATTGGTATCCCAACAATTGGCTTGATCTCCAAATGATGTGTGTTGTGTGTTGCTTTGGCAGATTGATCAAAATAAAACCTGTTTAGGCTGAGAAGATGTACACCTGTTAACATAAAATATATCAAACACACATTCTAACTGTAAAAGTCATCAGCTATTACAATGCTTTTAATGGAAACCAAGAGGACTGTGTAAAGTGAAGGCAGCAAAGGCAAAGCATTACAGAGAGGGGTTAATTAAAAGAGTGACTCTTTGTTCATGCTCTTCATGTTTCTCTAGTCCATCTGGTCCATCCCAAAACAATGCCATTACCATATCAAACAGTTTTTTGTGAAATTGTTGTGTATTAGGGACTGACTGATCGATCTGCTGTACCTGCCAATTAATATCTCACCAAAACCTCTATGAAGTTCTACATAACGGCAAAAGATGTGTTTTGGTGAACAGCCGCTGATCCAAATTGCATGGGTTTTTCCGCCATGTGTGAAAAGGTCAGCTGCTGCCTTATTCACCCCCAATTTCATGACATCCAATTTGTGCTCACTCAAGCAGGAAGTCACGAATGTAATCCATACGTGCCGGAAGGAATGCACTCTCCAGCCTCCTGCCTAGATCAACCTCAGAGATCCCACAACGAGTCCCTAGAATGCAACAAGGCAAGGTGACCCTATATGATTACTAAATCCCAAACCTGGATGGTGCTTACCAGTGGAGCTAAACCACTGAGCTAATCCATAAAAAGGATTTAACCTGGTCTTTCTACTGTCTGGCGAATTTGAATATTACCATAGAGATTAATATTATCTTTCGACCTTGGTTATTTCAAGCTTTCTAGTGTCCCCATGACCCATGTGAACCTGATGTTGAAATCTGTAGGTCTCATTTTCAAACATGACTCTATATCACTCACTTCTATATGCCTGTGAAGAACATCCGTCTCCTAAATAGCTTTTAATAATATGTTTTAAAGAAGCCCACCCTTACTGCCCCCAAAGGCTTCAGCATTGCACTCTAGCAGTCTACCATGTAATATCAATGCTTTTCTTTGTGTAATGAAAGGTCAGTTTGAGCTAGCTCAGTGTTGACCTGAATTACAAATCTCACATGCTTTCTCTCTCCTGAAACATGATCAGCTTAAATCTCTATTTGCACCACCTGTTTTCTTGGCACTGAAATTCATACAGTATGTTAAAAGTACACCTCACACAAAAAAACATAGGTAGTTGTAGTTGCATATACTGTAAACTCTAAGCGGTAGATTTGTATATATTTGATTGCATGCAATAGTCAGCAAAATACTTTTCCTTCATTGTTACAACATTCAGTTGGGAATTAGACTGAAATCTAACATCGTGACAAATCTGTCTTTTCAAGCCACACTTGCTCTGTCCTTAGGGGATGTTCCGGGTGTCTTTGCTTGATTCATCATACCTTTTACTTTATCACCCTACACCCTACACCCAAGTACATGCAAAAATGTACACACAACCAAATGAACACATACACACACATTCAGGCTCTTACTCCCGTCTGGTTGGGAGTCTGGCCTGCTATGACTGACTGCGCCTCGCTGCCCTTGTGCAGTGGTGTGCCAGTTGTGCCTCCCCCCATGGCTGTGAATGCCACCATCTGGTGTGCCACGTGGACATCATAATCTCTCCTTAATTACATTAGCAGCGCAATCAGTTACTGTATTACAAGGCCGGGCGAAGAGCTTTTAAATCTTGGAGGAAATCATAAATAATTGCACTAAGTACCCAGCACCAGATGTGCGTGCCAACTTGGCTGGCATGAGATAAATAGTAACCTCGACAACAGTGTTCGATATCTTCACTGCAAATGTTTTTTTGGACAGTGTCATCCTTTTAATCTTTGCCCTGCTAATCTCTATCTACGTATCAGGTGTTGGCGAGCCTTCTCCATGTGAAGTAATCCAATGAGTGTCCATTTGGACTACTGTTGCTGCGGCACTCTCTTCACTATAGAAAAGCGCTGTGCCCAACATGTGAAACATCCCTCTCTCCTCTCTGCGATGTTGTCAGACAAATTGCAACCGGGGTGCCCAACCTTTTTTTAACAAGATCAAGCAGTCCCAGTCCTCTGAAACCGAATGGTCGCAACGGATACTCTGCTCACATCATTATGATACCTAGTAGATACACACACACACATATCAAGTAAAATGACTCTCATTATACAGCGATCAAAACCGTTAACATTCAATGTTTTCCATTTCAGACAAGTGATAAATAATCACCTTAGTGTGGCCACTGGCATTGGGAGGAGGCATATAGTTTCTCAAGGCATTAGCAGTGGATTATTTGTTTTCAGGCAGGTCACTAGGTCAGTGTGGGTCAACCGAATTTTGGATTGCTAAGGGTTTTTGCCGGACCACGTTAGCGGAGCCAGCCAAAAAGAGCGAGTGTCTCTTACTGAGTGATTGAGTGAGTGAGTGAGTGACTGACTGATTGAATCCCCTTGTTAAATAGCATAGTGGTTAGAGTCATGGACTTCCATGCAGAGGGACTGGTGTTTGAGCCTCAATTGACCAAAACAGGTTGGCATTAGGATTTGTTCAGGATAGACAAAAACTTAATTGGCTACTACCTTCAGTAGCTATGTTACAGTTAGCCTAAAGTAAAACTGTTTTCAGTTATATTGTGACTATTTAACACAATGGCTAATGATGTCTATTTAAATATTCAAACTTGGTGTGATGTTAATTAATGACAAAATGATGTAATGTCGTGAAGTTATCCTGACATTCTGCGCATGTAAATAAATGATGCATCTACGTTATAGTAAACCTAAAATAGATCTGTTTACAGTTACATTGCAACTATTACTGGTGGCTTTTCAAAGTACAGATCAGTGCATGCTTTTTGGTTTAGACCTATATCCCAAACTCTTGCGAAATGAAAGACCTGCAAGCCTTGTAGTCTTGTGGGATTCTCCCCAACCTCATATATTTAAGAGAATATTGTATTACGTGACCCGTTTATACTGTTATTGTTTTCTAAAGAAACAAACCAGCCATGGTGTGATTGGAGTCATTGTTTTTGTTTTAGATAGGCTGTATAGCTATTAGCTAGCCATTTACAGTAATCTTTGTAAAAGGGTACACTTTAGTACTGTTAATAAATGTTCTGTTGTCCACGTATTTCAGCAAAGGTTGAATGGCTCGTGTAAAAGTTACATTTGGAGACGATACATAGGTGAGGGCACTCAGCAGGCCATGTGCTCTTGTGGGAATATCATTGACCTTCAGTATTTTGACCTGGGTTTGATTCTCCTCTCATATATTCGGATATTTTATCCACTTGGTCCACATTATTTTAGCAAAAGTGTAATGGCTGAGGTAGAAGTTACATTCCTGCTGTTTAAATAGCATAATGCTTAAAGACAGTCTGCCACATAGAAAATGCGGGCCAGCTGAACTAGATTTGCCTCATTCCTTTTCTGGTTCTAATGCTCATGAATGTGTAAATTATATAAATAAATGTATGCAGAGGCAACTCTCATAGCCATACCATAGATACCACTGTAAAAATAGGATACAATCTCTGGCCAAGCAGTGATGAACTATTAACGCCCATAACACACCCAACATAATACAATGACAAAATTGTTGCCACAAACACGGATCCAATAAAATGACATGTTGCTTTGGAATGTCACATCCTATTAGATTATACAAATGTTCTGTATGCGTAACACATTAGCTATCAAGACATTAATTAACATCTGCAGAAAATATTTTAAATTAAATTAGATGATTGGACAAGGTTTTGAATCATGCAACTCCTTCAACAATGCAGACAAGGTAGCTATGGGTTCAATGATTAAAAAAAAGTAGTTTTCTCAATGTAGAATTTTTATTGTATATAGAAGACAAAGTGTAAACCACAATGTGTGTTATGCAGTGAACTATTAGTGAATAACAGCATAAAAACTTCAAAATTATGAAGGCAATTGGCAACCATACACACAACTTAGAAAGAAACGCCAGTGATCATCTTCAAAAGAAAGTGTCAGAATTTGCTGACCTCACAAAAGATTCATAGATACAGTTCAAGAGCAGACACTTTACGCATTCTACTGAACTTTTGGGGGAAAGAAAGTGAAATCAATACCTGTCTCTAATGACACTTACACAGAACAATGCAACTGGATGAATCCACCAAATTCATGTCTGGGAAGAGGACGTTCTGTTCAGTAAAAATGCGCCTATCGTCACCACTGCATCATTGATCTTCAAATAAATGGACCAATATCTGGGATGGGTAGAACTCGCCTGGGATAAGTATGTCGGTGGGTCAACAGATGGGGCAGATTCAATGATGGGGAAAAGTCTAGGGCTGTGAAGAGAATCCTGGGCAGTGCATCAAGCATGATATGGAACCATTGCTTTTTGCATAAAGCCATTGCCAGCCAAGAAATTTGGTGCTTTAGCTCCACAAAACTCTGTGAGATGTAATAAAAGTGGCCAGCAGTACTAAGAGTGCTAAAAATAGCAGGTGTTTTCAGGCTTTCTGACAGGAAGTGGGCAGATCCAGCTACTGTATGATGCAAAGGTCTGCTGGCTTTCCACATGTACAATTCTTTTCTGTGTGCAGAATACTACGATCACATAATGTTCCACCTTGGTAAACAACCTGATCAAGAGAGGCTTGCTCTCGTTGTTAAGCTTGCAGGTTTTTTTCTCAGCAGAACAAACTTAACAAATATTATGCCAGGGGGCTCAATCGCATTGAAGAGAGGGACAATGTTGGCGCTTAAAAAAAATGACTGTGTAGACATTTCCAATGGGAGGCTTGACATTTTTCTTTATGACAAGTATGAAATGCAACTCAGACCACAGCGACACACTGAGAGACACTGGCTACAGTACTTCCCGGTGGAAATCAGTGACCACAACTGGATATAGAATCACTTTGATGTAGAGATGGAAAGCATCATGTTGCCAAGCAATGAGGAAAGGGAATGCCGTTTGATTCGCCCATTGACACACACATTTCTGGTGCATTGTAGCACGAGTGTATACTGTACTGCTCTTGACTGTCATTCTATCAGCATCTAGGTAGTGCTGAAAGCTGTTGAACAGAGCTTGACTAGATACTGGCTAAAGACAGAAAATAAACATGCTTCACACAGGTTGCAGTGAGAACACACAATCGATTGTTTATTGGTACAGGTGCAGCTTAAATAGAACATCATATGGCATGGTCACATGACAAACACACCTGAGAGGAATCCACAATAATTGGGAGCATACTCTTCAACCAATGAATCAATTAACAAAAGCTACCTTTGAAAGAGCTACTCTGCAAAGTTTTTGCTAGGAATGAGAAGGCCGAAAAAACTTGAAACATGAACTCTGAGTTTCAATAAATTGATTTCAATAAACGAATTTAACAACAAAACACCCTCAATTGTGATGCCCATCCACCGTCCACTGCCTTGCTGGCTTTACGCCTAGGCATAATGTGTCTGTCAATTAATTAGCTCCATGTTTGTTTTTGTAATAATTTAAAATATGAAAAATATACAGCTATTCTCAAGTGACCAAGTTGATGGATTTTATTTGCACTGAAATGCTGTTTATTTACAATTACAATTTTGTTCTGCTTTTGAATGATCTTCACGTGAGAAAATGCTGACTCATATACAGGAATGTACTTAAACTAGACTACTGTGTAGAGAAACAATATCTGAATGTCATTTGGAATTGTAATAAATTAATTCTTCAATACAGTTGTTTTTAGTTTTGCTTTGGAGGCAATGTCAGCATCGTCACTATTTGTAGCAAATGGAAAGCGTACATACAGCTCCGGGAAAAAATAAGAGACCACTGAACCTTTTCCTTTCCAAAAAAGTTGAAAAGTAAAGTTTTGAGTGAGGAACCTTCATTTTCGACAATTTTGGAAAGGAAACAAAAAGGTGCAATGGTCTCTTATTTTTTTCCAGAGCTGTATGTGGCACAGTCAGTGAAGCGTCGGTCAAACTCAGATGAGATGCTCTCAAGTTGCTCAATGTAACATGCATTATTAAGCTGAGCTCTGTCTTTGCGTCTTCCTGTCCAAAATCTTTTGGTCAATAATGCAATGATTATTAATTAAGTCCTAAATAGAGTTGTTCTCTTTGCACTACGTAACAAACACACTAAAATGGCGTACCACCGCATTTCCCCCTTCAGTGGCTTCAAAGGAGACAAGCTAACAAAAGGGCATTCAAATTTTGTAAGTGAACTCCATGAAAGCATGAAAAATATATTTACCCTTTGTACATCCATTCAACTGTAAAATAGTGAGTAGTTCCTCTTTGCCCTCGTCCTCGAAAACCATTGTTATAAAAACAGATCATTTTACTACATAGCTGTCAGCTTATCAGTCTGCAGGGGAAAACACTCAGATGTGTGAATATACTATTTCAGTTGATCATCAAGGTCTTTTAGAAAAGGAACATTTTCAGAGAAAACAATTATTCATCGCATGCAGAACAAGTCAATCACAAAGAGTCATGGTTGGTTCTAAAGTCACATTGTTGATTTTACCTTTTCATGCCCCTCCTTGTCAATTCCCAAAATATTGTCTTTTGCATAAAATACTAGAAAACAAGTCATCACACAACATGAAAAAAACATATATATATATAATTTTTTTTTAATGCTATGCTGTAAATGAAAACCTTTAGCTCTATAACAAAGTTTACAGACCTGAGCCCTATACTATGAAGCATGATAACTTCAGGTTGAACCCTGGGTTATCAGTGTCAAGACGGTGGTTCACTTGCTACCGGGTTACTTCGCCATGGTAACTTATGCTGCACACCTAACCTGCTCCAGAGCAGGTTGTATTTGAGATAACTGATCAACACAAATTAATTCTCAGTTCAAAATGACATCAACATTCGTAGAAAAATTTGTGGAGCTCAGTGCGCGCATAGTGAGAGGTCTCTTAGAAAAGGAAGAATATTTAGAAACCGACAAAAGCTGTTGGTTTTCTCTGATGAGTTTTGTTATGAAATATATAGATTCTCAGGGAGGGAATTACATATTTTTGTCAGCTTCTTGATCCGTATGTTGCCAGTGCGACATCAAAGTCATGTGCTTACACTTCCAGACTATGCATAGCGTTGTGTTTTTTTTGCTACAGGTAGTTTTATGTATGCTGTGGGTGATGTGGAGAACCTAAGCAAAAACATGGTCTGCCGCGTCATTCACAAGGTGGTTCTTGCTCTAACAGAGATACTTAATGCATTTGTTGTGTTCCCAGGCTGCTTGCCCACGTCGTCTATCAAAGGCCTTTATATGAAATAGCAGGTATACAATAACTTATGTTGACTTCTTCATCTATAAATAATGTAGACCCTATGATGTTAACTGTTGTATATTAAATGCAGCATAATCCTTCCATAGGGCTCCCCAGCGTGATCGGTGCCATAGATTGCACCCATAATCTGATAGCAGCATCGCTGGGTGAGAATGAAGGTGATTCCGCAGCATCACCGTTTAGGTAAGGGAAAAATAAAGATACTCGTTATTTGGTCATACTGGTACATTACCTGCATGGACACCAAGAGTTGTCAGAAAAAGCAATAGGCTGGACAATAAAGGTAATTCCTTTTAAGCACATATCGAAATATTCACACAGTTGGACTTTCTTTCCCCACCATGGATTCCTTCCAAATGCAAATGGATGTTTCACTTTTTCACTTGTTAGGTGTCCTTGCCCAAAAGGGGCTCAAGAGCCATATTATTTTGTTAGCATTATAATTATTATTATTCCTTTTTTGAATGCATATTCTAGTCAGATGGCATGTGCTACAGACACCACTTTGCCCATAGGTGTATACCGAATGGGGAATGAATCGGGGGCAATGGGCAATTTATTGGGGTCTATTGGGAATACATGGAATCCTTTGGGGAATTAATGGTGTTCAGTGGTGATTCAATAAGAGTCTATGGGGAATGAATGGGGGTTAAATTGGGGTCTATGGGGAATGCATGGCAGTCAGTGGGGAATGATTGGAAGTCATGGGGGATTCAATGTGAGTCAGTGGGGAAAGAATAGGAGTCAATCATGAAATCATTCAGAATGCCATTTACGTTTGCGGATATATTTATATTTATTATTTATTTACTCCCAACACTGCCAGGGTTGCAACTGAAAGAATACAGCAAAAAGTTGTCTTACACGCCATAACAATTCATCTAAGCAACACATTTATTTAATGGAGTGCATAATTGTAATTATAGTCAGATCTAGTTGGGCCTTAATGATGGGGCAGTGATAATGATAAGCATTGTAACTCATACATTTATACAGTCTCAATGTATCACAAGTTATTTTTTTGCAAATAAGTTATTTACCCAAGAGGAAGCTATGGTTGCTGCCTCAACTTTTTGAAGTGGGCCTTGTAAAAATGGACTGCTGTGCTGCTTTCAGTTGATACACTTTTCTTTGTCATGGTCCTCTCTTGACTGGAAAATCCCACTAATGGGTTTTGGGTGTAGTTTTGAGATGTTGTTTAAGATTACCCGTCTTTGCAAAGGTGATGCTAGCATGCCCATGGCAGATGTTTCACACATTTTGAGTTTGAGAAAAAAAGTTTTATCTTCCTCCCATTCTTGTGGAAATTAAAAGATTTATATCTCTTTATGTCCTCACCAGCACTCACTTTTTATTTTTGTTTGTAATTTTATCAGTCTGCATTATCAAAGCATTTTAACTAATGCTAGTAACCTGCCACCTTGCCAGCACTAACCTTCCTAACTAGAGTAAGAGAAATGCCTGAACAAAAACAATTAATGGGCTGGTCATATTTAATGATAATCAAGTTTGTAGGCAGGTACTGGTCAGATTTGATGTCAATCAAGCTTTTTACATTCCAAGTAATATTGATGTGGCTGTTGGACTGTTGGACATTAAGGAATAAAGCTACTGTGTAGATTCCCACACACTCCACAAATGACTTGTTGGGCACCCTTGACTTATAGTATGAAATTGGATTTTGTCTCTATGGTTTATTTTGCTTCATCTCTTGCTTTGGACATGCATGGTTATAAATGGTTGTGTTTATAAGCTAGCTTGTGAGGCGTGTGTGTGTGTGTAATACTATCATGTCTCTTGATGCCTTGAAGGGGATGTTTTGTTGTATCAGATGGCATCTCTCACTTGTCTTCCTGTCATCTCCAGGGTCCTGAGGGAGGCTCCCAGTGAAACACATTCATTTCTACCCTAGAGTACGGATGCCTCCATATTGCCCAATGGCCACACAAAAACAGTAGTGTTATTAAGTCTAAATAGTCGCTCACTGACACAATGCAGACTATTGTGCGTATGTGGATACGATCAACATGGAATACTATAATTACTAAATTGGCCACAACATAATGTAAATAACCTGATATTTATCTACTTAACAACTTGGAAACTAAAACTGTTATTGGAAAGTCAAATTTACAATGAATAGATGAATTGTATCCAGGTCTGGTTGTTTTGAAAACAGAAATAGCTGTGGCATGCATTGTATTCAAATGAGGCAGTAAAATAAATGATGCCACTGTTTATAAACCAGAGCAAGCAGTGATGGGGTTTCTTAAACATGTTTCTCACTAGTAAGCGTTTCTTAAACATGTAAATGCAATATAAAATAAAATATTAAAAAGGCATATTCAGTAATTTGTCTCCTTTGATTTAATGATGTTGACCCATCAGATGCAAATTAAAATGTTCTCACAATGTGACTTTCATGGAAATGTATTTGAGTGAAAATGCGTAATTTAATTAGATTTTTTTCAACCAACCACTGGGAGAAAAGAACAGAGTTAGGGGAAGAGAGTTACATGTATTGACTAATATCTTTTCATTTATCATAATTTCTCAATTCACTTTGTCGCAGCTTCAGTATTTAAGGAAGATAGATGACACAAGATGTCTTCTCTTTTAGACTCGGCTCTGGGAAGTGTGTGTGATAGGGAATCGTTTTACATTTTAATATTTTTTGGCAAGTATCTCAAAACACATCCTTATGTTTTTCTTTTATGAGAAGGCAACATGCAGTGACTTTCTTTAATGGGTATACAATTTCTCTGTTGCATATACACTAACACCTGAATAGGTTTTTACAGTCACACTTTTAAATTTCTCACTGGGTGTACCCATAGTAAGTTTAGTTGTGTATGTTCACTTGTATGTCCTGCTCTCAAGTATTGACACCACTGATTACAAGTCTTCAAAAAAGAGATGAATTTCTGGACAGCTGGATGGACCTAACCGTCTGCTCCTTTTCCCTCTGTAATTTTAATCTACATGTTGTTAAGCATATTTACTTTGATTGTGCACCCTGAAGAATATCTGATTAAGATTAATGTTTAAACTGCTTTCATAGCTTGATAAATCATCCCCTAAGATATTTACCTCACTGTTTTAACTTCTGTTGTCTTTTTTATGTTGTATGTTGTACCTTCTGACTTCAACATCTCAAAAATCTTAGGAATTATATCAGCATCGGCTCCCTCTTGGAAAGTGATACTCCAACCAGTTCATCAGATTTCTGCAGAACAGTTTTCTCAGTGATTCTAATAACCATAGGTGAAGAGTAATATACAGTTCTTTATGCGTAATATGCCTTGTGTATAATATTTTTCTTTAACTTAATTTAATTACACATTGAGAACACGTTACATTTTGCAAATGTGCCCTGCTTTCATATTTACTGTTTTGAAAGGGTAACAGTAAAAACACACAACCATAAATTAAACTCTTCATCTCTTACCCACTATTCTTGGCAGCAGGTTAATGTTTTGATCAGGGGTTGCTGACAATGGCCTTGCGTGAGCCAGTATGGAACAGACAGACCATGCCCATACATTGGTAGCGATCAATTTGTAAAAGATGACTCCAGACAGGGAGTCCTAAGTCTCAAACAGGGGGGCTTTAATTCTCGTGGCTGTGCCAGTAGCAGAACAATTAGACCAAGGAAAACTATTTATGTGTAAATATACTTAGTTAATAAAGAAAATACTGAGATGATGCTTTCTTCTTACAGTGGCTATAAAAGCTCTACACACCCGTGTTTTTAAAATGCAATTTTGTTGTGATGTAAAATAATGAGAAAAAGATAAATCATGTCAGAAATTGAGTATCTGGGCAAAAAGCGCAATACTCAGCAAGGCCACCAAGAGACCAATGTTAACTTTAAAGAAGATACCATTTTCCAGACTGGGAGGCTGGGAGACACTGTGCAAACTCCAACAATACCCTGGGTGTTTCACAAAAATAGCCTTTGTGTAAGAGTGTCTAAAAGAAAACAACTTACATCAAATCTCAGCCAGATTTTGCCAGAAGGCATATGGAAGTGACTGAGACCAAGTGGAAAATGGTTCAATGGTCTGATGAGACCGCACAAATGATTTTTGACCTGCTTTGATTGCTTAGCCCTATGTTTGGCACATACCTAATGCAGCACATTTTCCTGAGAAAACCAGGAAACTCCAAAACACCATCCCTACCATGATGTATCGTGCTATTTTGGATGTCTGTCATGGCAATGTCCTGCAAAGCTTAATCACTAGAGGGCAAAATGGATGCAGCAAAGTACAGACAAATCCTGGAAGACAACCAGCAAGAGACCTGAGACCTTGGGGGAAGTTACACTTTCCAGCAGGAAAAATACCACAAAAAAGTTACTTTAAAACAGAGGTAAATGTCCTGAAGGGGCCCAAAGTCCATCTACTCCTGTAGATATACTGAATATAGAGAATGTGATAATGGTAGAGAATTATGGAGATTCCCTTGCACATGCTAAGAGAATGCTAGTCCGTAGAGGTGCTATCTTTATCTCACGTAAAATATGCC